>DWLS01000458.1:0-30301 GCA_018246255.1 Pachliopta kotzebuea | reverse complement strand
GTCACCGCGCTGTCGGCGCGTCCGCGGTGTCTCGATACCGAGTATCGATGTCGATAATGTCTTTTTTGTGAGCTGACAACCCCAGGAAGACGGCTTGCGCTTGTCATCGCGCTTGCTCAAATTTCCTGACGTGACCCGATAACTCCCATACGCTTTGGAATTCAACAATTAATGAACGATTACGATACAGTGACTTTGTCTCTTATGTTGCAATGTATTGAATGTTTTACGTCAATAATATTTGAATAACACCAACTAATAATTAATAAGATTAACCTTTACGAGAATAGCAATAATCAAATTTGAAAATCAATAATTTGTGTTTACTCGAATCCACGTTATGAAATGTTTTCTTAGTGAAAGGATCTTCTCTGCGAAATTTGTATCTCGTATCTTTGCTGCAAGGGACGTGTCGAGAATAGATAATGGATCTTGGCAGCATACGCTACCGTTGTCAGAGAATTATATAAAATGAATTGATATGTCGCTACTCACGTATTTACTTAGCACAAAACTACACAACGAAATTCTTAAAAAATAGCAATAAAAAGTTACTGTCCTCTTAGCGTGGTAGTTGCTTGCTTTGTAATACAGACGTCCCGGGTATCATTTCAGGGTCACCAATAAAGTAGTTCAAATGGTGAATGTTTATCCGTTTGGTTAGCTACCAACTTCATATTCTAGATAAGATAATGGCGTGGCTCTATTCCCCCTTTTAGAATTTAGTAATTATTATCCTTGGTGAGCATATTTCCTCCACATTTGACAACATTATCAATTAAAACGATTAGAGATTTAAGTACGCTGTTATCGATAAATTAAACTCCATGTAGAATTTCTACATAAATCGCAACATACTTGACGAAAGATTATTCACTCCTTTTAAACGTAATAACTTGTTGTTATAATGATTGAGAAATCCATTATATAATGATTTTTATAATAGTATCATTACATCGCAAAGCGCTGAAATATTTATGGGAACAGAAAAAGACAAGTTAGCTAATCCTAATGTCCCCCAAGGGAAACAACGATTAAAGAGAATTAAATTACGAAGGGGGATTATAAGGGTCGAAAGAAGGCCTTAATTTTTTATAATTAGCCCTTGTTGACAGATGAACAAATTATAAACATTTTTTTCTATATCTTTAAATATTGAAACAATAGTTTCATGAACAAGATTTTGTAGAATTTATAAAATTTTTGAACATTTTCAGTCTGCTGAAAAAATTCATTAACCTAAAAACGTATTATACTTTCTTAATATGAGAAAGTATAAAATTCTTTCTCATATAAATAAATAATAATATGACAGAAAAACAATAATAATAAATATTTATTAAATATGTGTTTTTCTATTACACGTACCTAGTTCATAGAATAGGTTAAGGTTTTATGTGCCACTCTGTATACCTAGTTAAAGAAGAATATTTTAACAAATAGTTTTTATTACATAATAATATTTATTACAGAATAACGTGTAAATATAAATTTTGTATAATTCTTGTTACTCCGCTTCTTTGTCAATGCAAAAAGATGCAAAATAGTACGAAAGGCACAGAATAAAATTTACATTAAACCGGACGAACGCTGGGAAGTGGGTGTGTTGAAAACTTATTATGAAGTATTTTAAGGCATAAAAGGATTGTCTTTTATAAGGGCTAAGCCTCTTTAGATATTTATGGGTACAGGTAAACAGTGTTATCCATACCGATGGAACAGGCTTACAAAGGTCGAGATAAATGAAATTATATCCTTTTTTTAATCTAGCATATTTAAACAGCTTATGAGAGCATCTTTAAAAGCGATATTGAATTTCTTAGTAAGAACTTTTAGGAGTTTTTTCTTACCAAACATCCTATCACTTCTAAATTGTTAAATGACTTCAGATGATAATCAGGTTGTAAATAGAGAAGTGTATGCGTTAATACTTCCGCTCTGCTAATAGCTGGTACACGGCGATGCTGTTGTGCTGGCAGATTTATTATACAGGGGTGGTAGCTTACTGGGTGTCTTCTAACAAATCCTGCCACCGTATAAGACTGGGAATCATACCATAAATGACGTTGGTGGATTGTACTGAGACTTAAATGAGGCAGAAAATATACACCTACGTATGTATATGGGATTAGGTTTGCCCTTTGGGGTCACATTTTAATATATTCAACTCTCCGTAATATAACCTTTTATTAAAAATAAAAATATATAAATTTAATTAGTTGCTTCAAACGGCTACTCCTTTTTAACGGCAGGTTGGTAATTGTAACGGCAGGCAGATTTATTGTCGTGAAAAAATATTTTGTTACGGCGCGTAAGATTATCCATCATCACAAAACCTGTTCCCGCGGGTGTCGTAAGAGGAGAGTTTTACTCTAGAATGTAGATTAAAAATTCCAATTCAGAAGCAATTGAAAAAATTAACGTAAAATATTGAACAAAATAAATACTTACGTAAAACACGATCTGATTATAGACATGATTAATAAATATCAGATTCTACAGCACATAGATGTTTCCTAATAGGCATATAATGTAAGGTAATCAACATTTAAAAAATCTGTTAACAACTGCTATTGAATTTTCAGTATCCAACTTTAATGTTACCCTTTAGCGACATGCTATTTGCCTATTAAGTATGCCCATAAGACGGGCAGATTTCGTGGTTTACGGAATCGTAGAATCTTCGACGTTCGAGTGTCCATTATGAAATAATAACTACTACTGCTAAATTCATAACATTAAATAACAGACACGGTTGAACTTGACTATTTACACTAACAAATATCTAACACATAAACCTGAAGCGTCTGGCATTGGACGCGTAAATATAATGAAATCGGATAAATACGGTCTTTCACTATTTGTCACATTTTTTAATCACGGTATTATACGGTTTTAAGTGCGAAAAAGTTAAGAGAAAATGTTCAGAACCCAGCCTTCAGAGAAGACGGTATTTAGAGTCAGACAATCGAAAAATCGTGACGCTGGTAGGGCAACCGAAGATCATGGCAGAAGCTAAAACCCACCGACTTTACCACTACATGGGCCACCTATTGAGGATGGGTGATGTAGCATAAAGAAAACATAATTTGGAATCTCAATTGGTTACTACCTGTCGGTCGGCACAGATATTTCTGGAAGAACGTCGCAGAGTAGTTGCCGCTTGCTTTCTCTTGTATCAAAAACTAAGATTCACTTTGGGCCGCTAAAGAGTGAATGAATACCTTATTTAAGAAATCATTAAATAAGCTGCTTTTAATTTTCAACAAACCGTTATTCTTCACAAATCACTGTAACGAGTGTGCACGATTGACTTTTTCTTCAGAACTTCGATTAACACAATAGCCATTATTTAACACTACTGCAAGGCGCTATGTGTCTGAATAATGAATGACCCCTATTATTCTATTCTTTATACTCGTATAGCATTAGGTATAAAATTTACACCTAAAATCACCCGAGTAATTCAATAAGAATTCAACATAAAAAGTTCAATGCTGTTAAAAGATTTTTCTAAAAAACGTAAGTTTTCTTCGTAAAAAGTTTTACTTAAGTAATAAATTGAATTTTACTATTACTAATAGCTTCAAATATTGCGTTGGGTTTCGATGGTGCTCGTTGGTGCGCCAGTCACTAACAATAAATCTTTAAAAGCAATTTCAAGTCAGGTTAACTTATTGCATCCCTTGAGATCGGAGTCGATTGTAACCAAGCAGTTACTGATAGTTTCACAAACGATTTTTGTAAAACTGTTCAAAGTAATATAAAACGTTCTTATAAAAAGAATGAAAAACGAATGAAAGAAACTTGGTGTAAGCCTAAATTGTGAAAAACACTGTATTTAATGTCGGGAACATAAAATGAGATTATTGGCCTTTTTTAAAATTACTTTTACACTCTGTTAGCTTCGAATATGAGGTTTTTAATAGCTTTGGTTTTTATCCCTTCGAGTAATTTAATCGGTATCATACGTTTATGTACACATAAATCATTTTTTTTAATCGAATGCAATGAGTGAATAAATGAAAAATTATTAAATACTTATTTGTATAACTTTTTCTAGTTATTATAATAATTCATTTTAATTTTTAATCAAGATTTACTCTGAAATTATATGACAAAATAAATATTAACATGTAATACTGATCTGAATTATTTTTTAGAATCCAGCATCCAGTTCTGTAATGAATAAATATAAACTGAAATTCGTACTCAAATTTGTAGACACTTTTAAAATGTTTCAACATGGCGTTGTTAAAGCTGGTTGTAGCTTATATCCAGGACCCGGAGGCTCTGTAAGTAAAGTGGTTGGTCCACAGCACGGCTCGGCAACAAATCTTCCGCTTCTGTTAACAAAAAGATTTTTTCAGGTAATTAGTCATACATAACTATCATATTAAAACAAAGACTAGTACGATATTCTATAGAAACTCTTATAATTTAATATTGAAACAATAGAAACATGTATAAAAACAGATATTTATTAATGTTATACTTAATTTATCGGTCTGTTTCATAAATGATGCTGGGTTATTAGGACATCAGTTTATCTTTGCATTGGTATATTTAAATATATTTTTAAAGACTAGAGTAAGTGGTTTCAATCATGACATAAAAAAGGTAAAATAATACTATGATTAAGTCAACAGTTAGACTTGTTTTGTTAAAACACTAACACGTGACTTAAATTTCATATAAAGTCTACAAAAGTTATACTGTTACGCTACACATGCTATAATTGTATTAAGATTTACTACACATTTTAAATTACAACATTTCAATGACAAAATTAAACATAAAAATACAATGTTTTATATGTAGTTGGATAATTAAAAATATTACTTACTGTGGTCCTGGTTGCGGTATGCCTCCACATTTTAGTATTTTAATAATCTCACACATTTTTTCAATGGTCAAGTCTTCCTAGAAAGAATAAAGGTCAAGTTGTCGATCTCTAAAGTTTATCTTTAATTTTTTTCACATCATTACTAGAATCATTTCTGGTTTGCACATTACAGAGTGAATCGATCGAATGTGATTACGTTAAAGCAGAGATCGAATAGCAAATACGTTACTCTCAAAAAATTTATTGTCTTATGTTTATAGGACTGATGTTTATCAAATAGCTAAAGTTACATGTAACGATTATATGCTAAAAATAAAGCAACATCTTGTCAACTTAAAAAGGAAATTTGTTAAAAATGTAACTTAGAATGGAAAGGTACGAACAAAGTAGTCGTCTTCTACAACAACCACAGGGGCATTCGCACATGCACCTTGACATTGCACAATGTCTACTCCGAAAATACCATCTGGAGATACTTGTCCCAAACCACAGTTAGTTGCGCCTATTACGGTTTCTAAAAGCATGTCCGAACCACGAATCATACACGGTGTTGTTACACACACTTTAATATTAAATTTTCCTCTAAATCGCCTGCAAACAAACAATATTCTTTACAAACAACTATGCATACAAATTTTTAAAATCTTGCTAAGTAATTCAACTATTTCAGTTGAACACAGAACTAAGTTACATTATAAGATGCCTTGTGTTACAGTTTTTTTTATTTATTCAAATACAAATACAAATACAAATATACTTTATTGTGCACTATCACAGAGTTACAAAAAAAGAAAGTACATAAGGATCAATCAATGAGCCAACGAGACGAGCAAGGCATTCTTCTAAATGGTAAGTGATACGCTTGCCCATAATAAAGGGGCGTAAATAAGATGGTATACACAGCACCATATTGAACTTTCGCCTTGAGACTTTTTTTTAATTCTGTGGTTAATGCTTGACTATGATTCTGCTTAATTACGTGACGATAGGGTCTGAAGTGGTCAAACGCATCAACCTAATAAATATCTATTTACAGTTGATTTAAAGACACCCACGTCGTATTTGTACGGGAACACTGACACCGGCAAGTTATACCATTCCTATGCAATTCTTTTTAAAAATTAGGAGTTAAACCTCTTTGTGCGTAAACTATAGATGTTTAGAATGTAAGGACGGAGTCTCGCCGCGTGCCTTATTGTCCGGTGGTGGAAAAGGAATAAAAGTATTACGTCATGTACTTCTAGCGCACACTTTCCAAAATGTACCCTGTAGAACACCACGACTCTGGCCAGTCGGCGTCTGTGCTCAAGACTGATCAGACAAGCTATAACAAGTTCTTCATCACGGACTAGCCTTTTGACCCGCCTATTCACCGAGCCTAGTACTGCAAGATGACTTTTTGCAGCAGCTGCCCGGATATGTCAACAATATTCCACACATGATCAAACCTGCGCTTTATATAGGGTCAAAAACTGCATCGGCGTGAAACATTGCCGTACTTTGGCAAAGACCCCTAGTTTCCTTGTATCCACTTATCTTAGCTTTGGACTAGATACACTGTCCATAGCTAAGGTTCGTCAAAATCAGGAGCCCCTACAGCTGGTGACAGTCGGTAAATCCCAAGAACACACTTCGAAAACTAACAAGGTAATGTGGACTGACTCCTTTTGGCGCTAAAAAGACACGCTTGTAGTTTGAGAGTATTGAACCTCACAAGGTTGGCAACGCCCTATTCATAGATCGCCCCTTAAAGTGAGATTTTTGGCACGTGGGTTCTTGGCGCTGAAGCGGTTATTTCGGTCGTTCGACTGCCATTCTTCTGCTTAATTCTACAATATATTTTTGTAAAACCTAGCGGCTTGCTTAAAGGCTTTCTTCCTAAACCTTATATCCTCCAACATCGTATCTGTTTACATCTGTGTTCGACACAAGGTCAAGGCAGTTGGCTAAATCACCATCCTCATCTGCCACCCTAGTCGCTTGCTTTACCAGCTGGGTAAGGTTTCTTCCAGGACGTACCCAGAGTAGTAGATGTATGCCGTATTTATTGGGCAACGTTTCCGTCAGAATAAGTAAGGGCGGCAACTGCTTGGAGATTTAAGTGGAGACCTCGAAAATAAAATACATAAGGTGTTAAATCTCGTTACCCCAGTCATTTTACTAGCATACAGCACCTTTCTTCAGTGAAGTTTGTACACTACTGTTTTGCGGCAGAAACAAGAGAGTTGAGGTAGTCAGATCCAGATGATCTCCAACAACGGAGACCTACTACCAAGAAAAGTTATATGTTGGTACTATATGTAAGTAAAATTTGTACCTTTTACACATTGTGTAGAAAGTAGCGAATTCATAAACTCTCATTCTTGGCACTGACAGTATCGCGGCTACTCTATGCATAGCTGAAATAGGAATCCAGCCTATTTGTCTTTGAACCATATCCAATGCAGCCCCAAGAGCCGATCGCTGTGCTCCCTCTGGATAATTTTGGATGAGGGCGTTCAAACGCTGAAATAAAAAATACTATAGTCATACTTTTAATTAACTAAAACATGACATTTTAGGTATATTTCGAATGAAAACAAAAAGTTTCACTTACTTATAACAGAAAAAATTTACTTACAGCTATGTTAGCCTCACTGAAATCAAAAGGCGTGTCTGCGTTATTATCATCGCTGTCTCTGTGAACAAAAAGTTCTTCGCTGCGTAGTTGTTTCGTAGTTGTAATTTTCCTTACAATGCTTTGCATCTGAAATAATCTTTTTCATGTATTCCTCTAGATATATAATGTATATACCATAATGTATGTGATAATATGATAGAGAAACCTGGACTAGTGGACGATATTTAGTGATCATTAACATCTTTCAAATTAATATATAATTGAAAATTACTATTTTTCATATATATGAAAGATGGCAAACAAAGACAAACGATGACATATGTTTTTCTTTATTTTGGTATAATGGTATAAAATCTATTTGGTTCAATAATAAATAAATAATCCCTGCAAAAACTAGAACAGGAACTTCTTTATTTAAAAAATTCTACCCTAAAAAAGAGAAAATGTTTGTCAGATTTATATCTTATATTTTAATTAATTTTATATCGTTTTATAGCGATATACACGATAAATAAATACTTGTTCGGAGGTTCGAAAATGGCGGTCATTTGACACGGACGAAAATATTCTTTGATAATGTTTTTTACACGATTTACTGTACTACGTGCTATATATTTGTGTTGTCTATCGTTTTACGAATAGAAAATCGTCGCCAAAGTTCTGGATTCTCTTTCGTATTAGCAGAATTTCACTTTTATACAGAACATTTTTCTATCCCCTGTGTGTATTCTCACCATCACTAGACATTGGCGAAATTATTGCGCAGAGCAGTAGAAGCTATAAACCGGAAAATAATAATAATAGCGATATACACATGCACAATTATTCAAAAATTTAAACTAAAATCTTAAAATATAAATTTAAATATTATTATATACCTTAAAAAAAAGTATATACATTACGTTTTAGTATGTAAACGTGAGATTGTCTCTTGTTGTTATTTTCAATAGTTTTCTTAAATTATTCCTCAAAGCAGTATTTTAAATAAACTTTATACGTATATGTATAACGAGCAGACAAATTTCGATTCGAATGAAATTTAACGGTATTCGAAAGCAGGACGTAAAGTAACTCTCAGGTGTGCATGATAGCTTTTATCGTCAAAAATTGATAAAATACGCCATTCGTTCAAGCCTTTGCACTGCGTTACATATTATATAACATAACATGTCTCTTTTTAACCACTACTACTAGTATTAACATACAATGTTATAATATTGTTTACTTTCTATCAATACTGCAACAACAGAACATTCTTTTCTATCACACATTACTCTCAACTCACAAGTTAATTATGATAAAGTGTTTTTCTTTGATTATTTGTAGAAATAATGTTTGATCTACTGAGATGTAATACTAATTCCAACGATAAAAAAATAATCCACAAACGCATGTACTCATACACACACTGTAAGAGACTTGTCGATAGTTGTTAAAAGACACTTTTCTTGGATAGTATTTACTTTGTCACAATATACACTGTAGAGAGACGTTCTTATACGTACCCGCGTTAAAAGTACACGCACGCTTCTTTCGATGCGAAGAAACTGATCCCGAAATCTGCCTGTTATACAAAAAATTGTCATCTCGCCAAGTGTACAATAGTCAAATTGATTATTACCTGTTAATAACGATTATGAACTAATACAAATAATGTTTTATCAATAATGGTCCCAATAATTAAATATATTTTGGGGGTGAAATATAATACAAAGGTATGAAATTGATTCTCGATTCATTCCAGGTCTCGTTACGCAAGTCAAAAAATTACTAGTTTTGTAATATAATGTTTTTGCTAGTTATTTTTCTATAACATGTAACAACATATAAAAAGAACAAATAAAACAGTCACACTCATTGTTTGGTCATCCCAACCTTTACATAAGATTAGATAAGGATGTTTCGCTGGGTAACGAAATATAAAAAACCTTGTTTCTATAGAGAACATGTTTGATTTACTACACCGGCTTCAGGCCCTATTATTAATAATATTTAATCAAACGCCAAGCGTAACACTAGAATATTTCAAATCACAGTGAACTGATTCCCCATAGTAACTATGACATCAGGACATTTTTCACTTCTCACTTATCTACACGTGATCACGATTTCTGCAAAACGGATGAAAACTGGGCATAATACAATAGTAAAGAAATGCAATAAATTCCTTAAAATTAAGTTTTATTAAATATACATCTAATAAGAACCCTCTTTGTTGTCGGCATTTTGGTTTTTATAAATGGATATAACCAAAAGGAATATTGCATTGGAGTTTTATATACGAAATTAAAATTCATCCGTCGTTTGATCAATAGTAATACATTTTTTTTAAAAAAACTCAGCTCTGCTTACAATTTTTTTAGTCTTTGTTACTTATTGTCATTTTTAATTTCTTCTTGGAAAATTTTTTTACCTGGTGATTTATTATTATCATCATAATCATCGTTTAGACGTCTGCTAGACATAGGCCTTCCCAAAAGATTCCTCTTTCTTCCTTATGATTATTGTATATTAACATATCTGCCAATTGAATCCAAAATTTATTTTCTTTTAGTAATACTAAAATCCTGAATAGCTTTCTTAAATGTTTTCAAAAACGTCATACGTTATATTTCCTTGTTGATATAGTTCATCGCGTATTCCCGACATGTACACGTTATTACTCAGAATCCCTATGTAACTTTAATAACCTGTATCAGTAAGAAGCTTCCGAAGCTCTGAACTGTATGCATAAATTTTATAACTTTGGTGATTAGAATTTAGTACAAACTCAAGACATCGAAGAGCTTACTGCAATTTAATAGTTTTCATGTCTATTTGAATACGTATTTCTATGTAATGACCTATGGTCATAAGTTTCATAAGTGCAGAATTGATTAAAAATATATTGAAAAATTATTTTTAATAATGTAATAATCATAGTAATACTCTAAACTGATGAATAAAGTCGCTATTAGCTTAATAAAGTATTAGATATCTAGATTTTTTATGAATTGTTCTAGAGCTATAATGTACTCATGTAATCAAGTGATAGTATGTATGTAATAATATTCATTATTAACTAAACCTTATCGGACGAATTTACCTGCACCTTCACTTCCGATTACAATTTCCGGCGTCTACTGATAAACAGGAATATTGCTATTCGGCAACCTAATGATTTCAGCAGTACTGGTACTTAGTATTGGATATTCTGAAAATTAAACATTTGTTAGCACATACATGGTATTAATATAAATAGAGAAAATAAATGTAAAAAAACGAAAAGAAATACAAATTGGAAGAATATCAATTGTGTATTGGCTGATGTCGACGATGTAATGCAAAATTAAATTATTAAAACTGATCCATCATAATAATCCCGTTTTATGAAGTTCAACTGTATATGAATATATAATAGAAATCAATATTATCTTACTAAGGAACAAAACAAAACGTCTAATTACGGCCAGGAACATTAAAAGGCATATTGCTAATTACTTCTTATGTTCCCGGCTTGTATTCATGTTTCATGAACTGTATTGAGAAAATGATTTTTCACCATAGAATTTCTGTTACATATTGTACACTATTCTAATGTTTTATACATTAACTTTATAACACAAAAATGTAACAAAACGAAAATAATTTAATCATTAAAATTTTCCCTTAATGTTTGTTTCTTATAAAGTTAACGTCTTAATACAGTAACTGCAAAGGATGTTAAATTCTTAAATATATTAATAAAGCATTTTCTAAAACTACATACAGTAAACAGGGAGAGTAGTATTTTAAGTATTAGAGCCGTGTATATATTCATTAGAATTAAGTAAATGACTATTTATTTGAAATTTACAAAAACTAAACCTATCAATTCTTCCAATATTTTCATAATAAAAGTAAATGCACAATATCATATTTAATAAGTAAATGTGAATGTGAATTCACCCTTGTAATTTAAATATTTTCGATACAAGACATTCTAAGTAATTAAAAGTACAATTAGTGGAGACCAGAAAGTTTAGATTAATGATTTATTTGGATGAAAAAAGTGATACAAAAAATGTAGGTCTTAATAATTTTACGTTTAGTATATTAAGGAGATATTTGAATTATACTAAATTAAATATTAAATAAAATTTACTTTTAACAATAGGATTAACTTTTCATAAATTGTCGTCGACAATTACGAAGGTTTAGTTTGTTTTAGGAATCCGTTATATTGAAGCTTGAGACTACGATAAATTGTTTAATTCTCCCCTTTATCCCGGCGACTGCAAGAAGTTGGAACGCGCTGGTAAACGAACCCCGCAATTTATTGCTCTCTCTTTGTGACTTACCAGGTGCCTTCACTTAACTAAGATAATGGAAATCGGAGTATCATTTTGTTAATCTACTAAAAGTTATTAAAGCGTTAGAGTAAAAAGCAATATAATGCTTGCCCAGATAGCCTAAGATTTAAAAGGTATATATACGCGTATCTATGATGATTCATACGTAATAAAGAATTACGGTAAGCAAATGAAGAACTTTTTAATGTAAATAACAAAAAAAATTGATACCATTGTAACTTGATTATATGTAACAATTTATCATAGTAATTAAGGTCGTAATCTTCCGAAACTATAGCAGGAACCTTGCCTGCAATCACATTGGAAATCAAATCGACTACAGAGAATCCGCTGGATTTCAATTTCTCTCATTTGATGTCATTAAACTAAAACAAAGAAGAGAAAAAAGAGCCTACATAATATATATATTCTATAATAATCTGTAAATTTAAATCATCAGTAACTATAAAATGTCCTCACAAATACTGTTTACTACGATTAAAATATCCTTTAATTATGAAAAGAAATCATTTTAAGTTATTTCCGTGTAAGATTTTTAGTCAAAACGAATATTAAATTAGCATTAAACACTCAAACTATTCAACTATTAGAAACTTGTATAATAATAAACCAAATAGACCGTTTAAATGTTGCGTAGAGAGAACATGCTTTTAACTACCTCCGCATAGTCACATTACAGCAGCTGAGTCTCAAATTTAATTTACCGTCGCTAAAAGCTTTTGTGCAATATACAGTATTAACTACACCGTTCAGTTGTTCGACAACCACTGTTCTCCTAGTGTCACCTGAGGCTGCGTGATCAATCATTTATACAAACACTTATTCTATAACAAAAGAACTTTGGCCGCACCAAATGAGTTGAAAAGTTCTAACCGTCTTAAGAAATTTTATGGTTTCATTTTGATAATTAATCTTACTTCCTCTCAGAGTTTGTACAGCATTTTTATTATACTTCTTAAATGGTGTATCTCCATCATTCCTTATTATTTTTCTGTTTCTAACAATATATTTTAGAGAAGGGGCTCATTTTTTGTTCTAGTAGCACTAACTCTACTGGATCTTTCTTGCTTACTCTCGTTGCTGTACTACCCAACAGAAACATGCCTCTAGTCTACAACAGGAACCGGTCTTATTGTTGAGAAGATACTTAATTTTTTTGGTATTTAAAGCTATTTAACACATAAATAATACTTAAGACATATATAAAATAGTTTTTCCTTGCCATCTGAGTAATCAACAGTCAATAATATTGTCTTTGTCAGTATTCTTTTTCCCCTTTTCATTCAGTATACTCGTTTATAAAAAAAATATTGACTTTTTTCGCAACATTTTTTATTTATTATTTTACTCTATCAGTTAGTTTGGAAACCGATATAAAGTCCGTATACAGAATCGATTTTGATCGAGATATAATAAGTAGTTACATGTAATCAGATAGCCGATCTACTTGATCTATGAAACTGAACATAAGAGCTAACTTAACTAAACTTCCAAATAATTGCAGAATTTCATATAAAATCATGTTGAATTCAAATGAGTTATATTTTCAAAAATAGATGTTTCATGTAAAAGCATGTTAAATATTCATTGGTGCCAATGGCGAGAATAAACGAATTTTTCTCACAGATCTGCCAGAATTACCGCAAAATAATTTTCTACCATCGGGTAAAAATAAGAGCATTTTTATGTTTAGAAAGAATTTAATCATTGTCATTATTCAATTATAGAATTAAATCGAAAATAATTATGGATTATAGAATTGAGTAAATTTCTTTCCTAGACTGTTGTATTACCGGTCATTATATATATATGGATAAATTTAATATTAATTCCTTAGAAGGTAATTAATTCGAAAGGTTTATTTATTACAGACTATGTTCCTTTGAACATGCCCGGTCATACGACCACAAGGGATACCTAGTTCACAATGGCTTCAGAAGACAAACAATCTAGACGGATTAAAATGGACCTTCTGCAAAGGCCTCTAGAGGCGGTAAATTAAATTTGAGTTCCATGTATGTACTTCAATAAAGGAAGTAAAAGAGTACTTTAACTTTCGTCTTTTATAAAAATGATTACATGAGAGTACTTTTAAATCTAAGACAATTTTATTATGAGTTAATATTGACACCGAATATTATTTCAATATATTGTAAACAATAAAGAAATCTGTTTAAAAAAACTAGGGACGTGGTAGACAGGATAATCATATCATATATCATTCAATGTTATATGTAGCAAATATCTTATCCTCACTTGGTGGCAAGTACTTACATATAACATTTAAACGAAAAGAGCAATATTGACAGGAATAGGATTATCAAATATAATGAACACCAAATATAATAGTTAATAATATTACGAGGCAATAAATATGGTAAAAAATAATAATACAAGAACCAGCTTTGGCGGGTTTAGCTATTAATAACTGAATTTAATATAACCTAGAACAACAGATTTGAACAAAATCAGATTTAGATCTCATAACTTATGCTTGCAATCAAGTTTCGCTGTAACAACCCTTTGTCATATAAAGAACGCACCCTCGTCATACTACTGTATTACTATTTAAGTAAAAAAAGTAATCATTTCTTCTTCTTCAACCATACAAAAACATTACACAATCGATTTTAAAGTCCTGAAAAACCCTTACTCTAAAAAATCACCTGGTATCTTAAATTCGTAACTACTTTATATAGCCCAGGCTACCTTCCATCCCTTCATTTAGGATGATGATAATGATGATGAGGTGAGTTTTCAATGGAGAAGTACAAACAATATTGGACTCCGATTTGATAAGTGTTACAGCTAGTCATTTTTTTTATCCTACCTAGGTTACACTCAGGATTGCAGCTCGCTTGATGTTTAATGGGGACTGCATTCTATAACAGCCAGTAACATCTGAAGTATCATTAAGAGCCTAATTAAAAAAATCATAAGCGAAAATAAATACTAAAAATATTATGCCGAAATTTAATTTAACCTCTTCAAAAGCCTTACCGGTATACGGTATTAAATCGCCCAGTTTGCTTGTACCCTGAAACCATTGTTAGCCCGGTCGCCCCTGCGGTCGAGTGACCGGGCACGTTCAAAGGAATGTCCCCTGGTACAAACGAGCCCTTAAATTTGTTTGACGTATACACACATAACATCCTTTCGAAACAGCACCCAATATTGCCATTTTTGCTGGTAGGCTACAGCGGTGCGGCAGAATTGAAGTCGGACACGGAGTTGAAGTTGGAGCCGGAGCCAGAATCGGAACCGGAGCCGGAGCCGGAATCAGTCAGGTGGGGTAAGGTCAGATTAGGATACCAATTTTAAAACGAGTTACTTTTCCCGTTTCCAGTATTTACTAGAAGACCAGGATTTTCTTATGACACATAAGAAAAATATTGGACATCAATACAACAAGGAATAATTGACCCTCCGGCTCATCAATCCTGGGAAGCTTTAATTGTAACGGTGCAAAAGTCAGTTAAAACATATTTGTAATAGGTTATCGGAGAAATTCTATATTAACTTTTCAAGAATTAGCTACTATATTCTGAAATATTAAAGCCATTTGAAATTCACAGGCTTTATGCTGACTTTCCTCGAATCCTATTGATTTGGAGGTTTTAACTGCTGGCTATTTTCTTGTTGATCAACCTTTGATTACTTTACAGGAATATCGTTGGAAAGACGTCAATATGAATCGGTTAAGCCGATTTCAGTTGTTACAACAGCTTCCTCAGCTTTTCTGGTATTGGTGGCATTTACGATATCTATATACTCTTTAACAGCGAATTAAGTGGACAAACGACTTTAGTTCCACCTATAGAAGGAGATTTAGAAATTAATAATAAAGAAAAATTCGGTTCTTCCTATTACTCGCGGATGCAAGATTCGCTCAAGCAAACAGCGTTAAAGCGAACGGTGGAAAAACTGTCGCTAATGCCAATTAATTAAAATAGTTTTTGAATGTGGGATAGAGTGTATATTTGAAGCAATCGGGGTGACTATTTAGGCGGAAATATATTTAGAGTTATATTAGTTAGAGGGTTTTAAACCAACGTTAAAGTGACATGAGCATTAGATTCGGATTTACGATGGGAGCGGGTGCGAAGCCATCTCCGAATGACGCATTAAAAAAGTTGCAATTGAACATTTATATAAGTAGGTGGATATTCAGTAGTTAATATTATTATACAATATACACAAGACAATATACAAAGTGCAATGTGAGACGTTTTAGGGTACCCGAAGTAGTCCATGGCAGTCATAAGGTAAGTATATAACTGGGATGTTCAGCTCCCCGTATCGCAGACATAACATGAGTTCTGTTTTGTTTTTATATTTTCCTTAATTACGTTATCTTTTATCCAACCCAGTAAATTAGTGCGATTACTAATACATCAACTAAAAAATTAATATGTGTGTATTCGAAGAAGCAACATGGCGAGAATGGCTTTTATGATGGAAACTAATACGTCTGCTCATAACAATGTGACTCTTATAGTTAGAGTAAGAATACGGTATCACATTATGGTTGGAGTAGTGAGATGATCAACTTATTGTTAAGTTTCGTTACCCAAGTAATTTCACTGGCTACAATGCATTTTAAACTATAACACAGCAATAATCACCATTGTTTGGCGACAGTAAAATGCGATGCTACTTAGCAAACTTTTCTTTTAGGTATTTTTAGTTCTATTCAGTATTGGTTGTATAATAAGACTTATACTTGACTACAAATCCAATAATGCAAGCAATTTGAGTAACTTATAAAGGACTCATCTTAGTCCATGAAAGATTGCTTTTCTCGGAATATCCTGGAGTTACAGTGGCAAGCGAACGCCGAATCAGATGAATTCAAAGATATTAAAAATAAACTTATATAAAATTACACTGCGCTGAATAAATAAAATATATATATAATATTGTTTGTTTATTTGAAAATTATCAAGAACCACCATCTATGGAGCAAAATCGCACAATAAATTTCTTCGCTATGTATAAACTATAGATCGTTGGTACATTCTCAACCCCAAGCAGTCTTTGTAGTTACAACGTTTACATTACCCTGCAGCTGAATGTTTCGTGACACTAACAAAGTTCCACCGCTGCCATTTTTACACATCAGTATGATGGGTTAACAGATTTATGAATACAGTAAAATATTTTTTTACGTTGAAAGACTGTACTACTGGATATCCATATACTTAGGTAAATGATAAAACGTTTAAAGAATCGTTCCTTTAAATGTGATGTTACATATAATAAATGCGCGAAGCTTGCTCACAAAAACAACGAGAATCATAACAAAATATATTCTTATCGAAATGTGATTGTATTGTTTTACGTGAATTCTTAGCGTTAGTAATTTAATTGCATATTTTCTCTAAAAATGTAAAAATTTTATAAAAAAAAAATCCGTGATCGTTTGTTGAGATAACAGGAATTGATTACAGAAATGTTTTTTATGTTAATCAAAAATACTTTAAATGCTTAAAGTAAGGATACAAATTTTGAAGAGAATTCACTGTAAAATTACAACGAAAAAGTTGTGCATTTACGTAAGCCTATTTAAGTGCACTTGGATGTTTGAAACGAAAAGCATGTTATTGTAGAAAAGGAAGTAAAAGCATTGTGATGTTGCACTTCAATTCGGAAGTGATATTAAATATTTAGGTGCCTTAACGTTATTTTTTGGGTTTATGTACACCAAAATTTCTGTTTAAATTTCAGATGGTATTGCAAATATAATTATCATACTCAATTTTCATTGATTCAAGATGATACTGAGGTTGGTGCCTCTATGAAAATTTTTTAAACTAATTTCTTTTGTGAAATGTAAAAGATATACTTTAAAAATGTCGAATAAAATTAAATTCTTGTTATATACGGTTATGTTCAAAGCATTCAGAATCATGATGCATACTAAAAATTGATCGCTGTAACTACGTACAGAAATTTTATTTAGGTGCTCCTTTAATGGAACATCGAAGGCCGAAGACGAAGGTGATGATGCAAAACATGAAACAGTATCGGTTCCGTAAAGGTAGCTATTAAAAAGTAAAATACTTCTTCACTGAAATGCAATGATGATGATTATAAGTTGTTACAAAAACGAAATCGCTCATGTTATACTAACTTATATGTTACTTTGTCCATATAATTAATAGTAACTAGTTTGTTTGTAATATTATCATAACAGTTTTTTTACTTAATAGGTATCTATGATAAATTAAAACGCAATTTAGAAATATCTCTGTCTGTCTATTTATTATAGGTAAAGCTACATGTATCATATTTAGCGAGGCTGTCATTTAAATAAAACCTATAGCTAATCTTGTATTAAATATTTCAATCCCTTTACACCAAGTTATTACTAGAAGATATATATCAACTTGTAGAAACTAACTTTGATGTCGATAGTATGTCGTGAACTATAATTTACTGATCATCATCATCCACTAAATATCTTCTGCTCGTACATAGGTCTCCACCAATAATAGTTTACTTACATGCAGAGATAAATATATGTAGATAATGTACCTAGTATTACTAGGGCAATACGTGATTTAGTATTTAAATTTGTATGTACTGTACAACAGTTTTACTACATCCAACATGCCTGAAGCCACCTAATCAGTTTATTTAAAAAAAATACAGCCACATTGTACAGACAAACAAGTGACTCTAAAATCGCTGGTGAATTATTGTTAAGGTCTAAGCAATAGTGGTGATATTGGTGTGCTGTGGTGTGGTGTAGACCAATAACTCCTAAAAACCTTTAGAAAATGAAACACGTCTTAGCTGCTCGGCGCTGCTATCCCCACTATGAGAGACAACTTTGTTTCTATTTTCCACGGCTTTCGATTGCGATTGTACTATTTCAATTTGCTACCAGTTACTCCAAGTATCTGTTGATGTAATAAGCTTATTGTGTCCGTATTGACTTTGAAAAATAACATTAGACCTTACTGAAATATTTCTCAGTTTTTTTAGTTATTTCAAAACGTTTAAAACCGTACTAAATGAAACTCAAAAATAATAACATCATCACTGGAACTATGACAGTAGTTAGACATTAGCCATTGTAGAACTAATTTATTCATTATAGTAAATCAATATACCGGGACTACGATTTTCAGTAATAAAGATAGGTACGTCTGATTGACTTTGTTACCAGTTAGCACCTGCCACCAGTACAGACCTGAAAAACTAAACAATCAGTTTTTCTATAAAAGAAAAAATATGTTTGTAAAGCCAACGTGAGAGAGAAACTTTTATTAAAAATACAATAGTCGTAAAAATAGATTGACGCTTTATTTCTTCGCAACATATTTTTTAAATATATTTTGCGGAATAGGGAATAATTGTTTATTATTGTAGACCTATATTATAAGTCGTGCTATTATGTTATCAGGAGTTGAAAACCGTTTATAACGCATTGACGTGCTATAGAAAACTACCTGTTTTTTCTTTTGCTATTAGCTATGAAATGAAAATTTGTCAAATACCATGATTTCATGATTTTATACTTTAAAAGACAAATTAAAATATCACACAATAACTGGATATCTATTTCATTAAATTTGAAGTAGTTACCACAGTAGTTTTCAATACTGCACTAAAACAATTATTGTAATATGCTATGTTCCTGTATACACTAAGACAATTATTGTAGCTATTTTATTTGTAATAAATAACGTATTAATTGTACAAGTTATTACATTTAACATCGAAGGATGTGTGAACTTTACATTACCATTTATAGTATACGCATAAACTGTTATAAATTTGATATTTCACTAGAAAGTTGTCTAATTACGTTACATGAAACTCTGATACCCAAAGTTTAAACGTGTTACAAATTTAACAACCTCTGGGTAAAATGATTATGTATTATAGCATTTATAGTTCTTTCAGTGTTCCTTTCAACTACGCGTTTATAAAATATTTATTGATTTAATTGTGATATTTTTTTGGTAATAAATGAACACAAGTAAAGTAAAATCAATCAATGGTGTTAAATTCTGTCTTTTTACATAACGATCCAAAAGCATGACCGATAGAGATATTTTAACAATTTCGGTCATCAAAAGCCATCATGTACACCTGAGCATTATTTTTATGCGACGTTTCGAAATATCGCCATACTTAAAACGAGTTTAAATTTCGCTTATAAATATATTAAGAGATCGATTCATTTTAAGGACGGACTCTGTTTTAAAAAATTACGTACTTTTTAATTGTAAATTTATTGCAGTGGTTGTACTTTAAAGCGAACACATTATCTCAAAATAAAGTTAAAAATATGTCAACCTAACGTTTCAACTCGTCCTTTACAAAAACAAAATTAAATTACATAACATCGTTACTGTCTTATTTTTTAAGCATAATCTTCGCCGTATTTGACCTTAAAGTCGTTTAACATAAAGGTCTAGTTTAAATTTATAGAAGTAATACACAGGTGGAACTTGATTTATTTTAAAAAAATTCCCCGAGGAGCTTTAGTTAATCAACATCGTTTTAACTTTTGAAAAATTTATGAAACTGGTAAAGGAACATCGAAATTATTTTTTTTAATGATTTAATAGTAAAAATAGGTAGTCACCAACGTACAGTAACTGGTGTACATACAGTGAAATGTAAAATTTATCACAGTGTTACTGTACAGGAAAAGCATAGTGCTCGCTTTGCATCTACTACAAAATGCACTTACACGTCCGCCGGCACTGGAGCGTTCGTGCACACACGGTTATATTTGAACATCGATTGAAATCGCACCGTGAGTCAATACCTAACTTAATCTTCATATACTTTATCATAAAAAGTAATTCATATATACTACTTATAATAAAGCCTTTATTACTAATCCTAGATACAACGCATATTCCATTCTGTTGTTCTGTTTTCTTTTTAGTAGGTTACCCCGTTTATGGACTAGCGCGTCTTGCGACATGTAAGCTTCTTTCAGTCCTTTTCATTCATCTCCAAAAGTTGCTTTTAATTGTTGCTATGACATCTGATCACTTTATAACATAACTGCCTTTCGTAATCGTATGATTACCATTCCGTCATAATTTTAGCACAGTTTGATCTACTATCTCTGGTCGTCTGTCCTGACCATCAACGTTTCAATTAATTGCAATATTTTCTCTAGAAGGTCTTTTACTTGTAGCATGTACAATTTATACATGTAACCAAACAAAAATTTAAAGTATTATTCCATTATAATTATTTAACTATATTACTACATTATATACGAGACAGCTATTTAATGTATCACAAATCTACCTGCATAAATCTAAAATTTGCTAAGTAATACACAAAATACTTAGAAAGCATGTTTATACTAATTCCTTGTTTAAATATAAAATCTTTAAATGATCATAACCCGAAACGTAAACATAATATGCATATAGGAAATATAGACAACACTATGGACATGACATGGACATGGATATTTGCCACAGAAGGTAGCCGAATATTCTAGCAAACAGAAACAAAAATTGTTTTAACTTAAAGATTATTTAGAACACTAATAAAGAAATTAAAGTTTTTCTTATATTTTTTAAAGAAACATGCTACAGTGTATAAGCACCCTGATTTATTAATGATTGCTTAAGTTCTGTTAATAATCAAAAGTAATAGTCTTGGTAAAATAAAAATTTATAATAAAGAGAAACAAAAAAACCCTAACCCCTAACCTTTAAATCTTTTATTAAAAATAAGTAAAAGAGGTGTAAATACAGACGTATGATATAACTTTTATTTAACATTTTAACAAAATAATCACATATAACAAGAAACTCACTAGTTGTAGCATTTGTGTCGTTCATGTATCAAATTGACAAACTTTATTGTAAAATATTCCTTGCATTTGACCCAAAAGCAAAAATTTTTAGAATTATAAAATTTCCGAAACCTTGTTGCGGAATCTAAAACTTTTTGATGAATAAGATTAATGAAAATCGCCGTAAACGAGTTAGATACTCGGAATTCAACCTTTGAAGCAGGAAGTTATGAATAAAGTATGAATTCCCCTGGCTTTGTTGAGAAAAATCGCATTAAAAATTATTACTTGTTATATTAAAAAGAAGCCTATAATAATCTCTTTTAAAATATATATTTTTTTGCAGTAAAACTTGTCATAAAAAAGTTTTTATTATGCACATAATCTTTCATAGTTTTTTTGTATTTAAGTGAATGTATAAAGATTATTTCAGATTTTAAAAGCTTTATTTCATTCAACGTCGCTACAAAGAGATCTTGTTCAGAAAGACCTATGGTTAGAAGGAGTAAAATTACTAAGCCAAATTATAAGGGTATAAATATTAGTAAATTTATAAAGATTAAATCAGCTCCGAAACTTTCTTTGAATAAAACATGGACTAATTATGTTTCGCCAACCTTTGTTAGATAAAGCAATGAAAATAAATTCAATTTATGAAAAGTTCAAATTGCAAGCTCGAGAAAGTTTTCCGTTTTTAATTGCCATCAGGTTATATCTTTCTTTTTCAGTATTTTTTTTAGTTACAAAATCTTTAGACATCTTGTCACCAGTCCCGTTTTGTGACCAGGTCTGCGTTCTTTTTTTCAGAAATAGATAAGTCAAGGGTGTTAAACAACTTTTTACATTAAAAACATTTTGACGGTTTCTAATTTTACTCAGAGGTTTTGAAAATGATGCCAGTATCAATGAAAGTAAAAGAAACATCATATCAAGTAATAATGAAACGCATTACTGTGATTTGTAACCTATTGAACAAAAGTTTTACGCAGACCGAATACACATGCTAGCAACTCGAAGCGACGCGGTATTCAATATGGAGGTGTTTATCATAAATGTTCAATGATTCTATTGAATTGGTACATAATTCGTATTAATATGTACTATAATATTACTCTACGATATCTTCACTAAATATTTTTGACATTTGCAATTTATGAGTATAGAATAATTAAATGTTGTTAATGCTAATGGACGTCGGGAACTTTAAGTGATGGAATGGTGTCGTAGCACTACAAAGCGCAATGTTGGTAGACAACGTGAGACGACATTACAAGAACAGCTAACAGAGTGAGATTATGTTTTGTGGAATACTTTAAATGCGACCTATGTCCAGCGCTGGAGGTTTATCACATCGGTTGAGATGATGGTGAACGGTAATGAACTTATGGAAGAGATATATCCAACTACATATTCATTGGCACTGCTACGACTCTATATATTGACCGTTAAAGTGGAATTTAGTCTCGACTTGATTGACGTTTTAATAGTTGACTGTCTCCATGGGGCTTTAAGTAACTACTTGCATTGTATCACTGTCCCTGGTTCAATTATGGGGGCTATGAGTTGCAGAGTTTGATTGAAGTTTATGAAATCTAAAGCATCTTGGGCGCTCATACTTTACCAACCAAAGTCCCATGATCATAATATCACGTGAAGTTTAGATTGTGCCGTTATAAGAGAATGTATACGTTTTCTTCTCAGTCTACGTTGTTTGTGAAAGGATTTCGTTTAAGTTACTTATGAATAAAAAAAAATAGCTTCTAATATTCAATGTAGTAATAATTGTTATTTTAATACTTCGATTCACATTCAACAAAAATTATCTGAGAAATAACTCGTGAATGCGATCCACTTCACGTATAGGGAAATATGACTGATATTTAATATATCCACTCTAAAAGCTTTCTCCAAAATCCATTATGAATCGGTTGAGTTTGCTTGTTTTCTGAACCATTGTAAGCTCTCTTGTGACCGAGCACGACGATCAAAGAAACTTAGTCCGCAGCAAACGAGCCTTTAAATTCGCTGGGCACAATTATACCGTCATTTGATGGGTTCCGTTCGGTGCGGTGGTTAAAATTTACACATTTATAACCAATAAACCGTGTTTTCATTACATAATTAATGGAAGAAATTCTTGTTGACCCTTGTATAACAAATACAAATTAATGAAAACATCAATTTTAATTTCATTTGCTTTCCTCTTATTGACCCTCACATAGTGCACAGAAAATTAACAAAGAACTTAAAAAAGACGTGTTCGAAGATACATCTTTCAGGCGAATTAAGTGTAAAGAAGACAATTAAATTTAGAGAATAATTTTTACTTGTTGTTAAAAAAATAATTTGTTTTATTAAAACATTTAGTTAAAAATGTTTTAGACAAAAACTGTCAAACTCTTACTCAAAAAGCGAATAACATTGATTAACAAAATTAAAACATAGATTATTTTAATAAAAAACTTATGATTTTCAAAATCATTATTAAAACTGAAACTATAACAGACAAAGTAAAATGCTATATTTATGAATTTTACTAAATTTAAACCCTTTTGATTTGAATTTCTAATTTAATATTCGTTGACTCATGAACACATGGGACCAGTCTCGCTTTAGCTCAAGGTCTTGGGATTAACCGGGATATCCTAACAGTAAATTTGTTAGTTATATACTTTTTAACTGAATAAGGAATGTAAATTTTAACCTATATAACTTATTTAAAAAAAAAATCTTATAATAAGTTATATACGTTAGCTACGTAAGTCGTTAATCTTTTAAAAAAAAAAATCGCTCGGCGTGTTGGCACAGTCATAATTTACGTAGAACAAGTGCGGGCGACATGAGGCTGAAGAGGATTTTCTCAAAGAGTTTTTATATCGATTAACTGGTTTGAAGGATTTTCATGGAAGGTGAAAAACTATGTTGTTATTGTAACCATTTTAACCATTTTTAATTTTTTATATTTAAAATCAAACACATAGAAAAAGAAAAGCATGGACTTTCTGTCAATGTTACTACACATAACCTTATTATATTAAATACTAATAGAATATTACGTCTTAGTCAGAGATCTAGAGGCTTTGTTTTGTCTCTGTTTTTTTAATTGTTGTTTATATCAGTACTAAAAATTTGTCAAAAGTGATACGGAAGGTTACTGAAGATATTTTTAGAAATCTAAGCATTAAATCACGAAGCTGTATTTGCACTTTGTTTACTCCCCAATGCACACCGCGCGAGCACAAATTCGAACAATATCTTATGTTTTCTAGGTTATTCGCTTTTGTTAGAGAAAATAATACATTCTTCACTGACTAAATTTTTACTGTGTTTCCATAACTTCATCGCTATTGCATAAATTTTAACCTATGTAATGCGAAAAAAGGTCTAAATCTTTTTTGGAATTTAAATTAATTGGTCATTCTCAATATTTTTTTACTGTCACTTTACACTGCAATATTCTTAAAGTACTTTTTGTTCACGCGCGGATCTTTTCTGTAATAGTTTTAATTAAAAAACCAAAGTATACACCTTCTTTGTATAACACTTTGTTTCAGTATATTGAAACAAAAGAGCCGTATCAATATTATTTATAAATTCCAATAAAATATAAACAATAGCTTTTGACGAACCTTTCATTTTCAGAAGGGAAAAGCAATTTGGAAAGCCTTTTCAGAGCGGTTTCACGCACGCGTGTAAAAAAATGTGAAAGTCATGAATCGTAATGAAATGACAGTGTATATATTGTTTCGTAAAAAAAATTATAAAATGCAGTATTAAATTATCAACAATGTAGATAGATATATTAAAGTTTTAATAGTTACATGGGTATGCCAACAAATATAGAAAAAGTTACATGAAATTAGATTGATTGTAGTTTGTATTTTAAATAAATTGTAGTAATAGAATATATGTTTGAATGAATTAGAAATACCCTCCTTTTGGTGTGATAATTTTTAATATTTCGTAATCAGGAAATTTCCGTGGATGTTACGTTGTTAACTTTAATTAATTCAAGGCTTGTCACCACAAATGTTATTTCTGAAGCGCGCCTGTCTGTGGCATGTTACACGTTACCATAACCGTTAAACATTCGCCATAGACAATATGAATTTGTAATATGTAAAACCGAATACGCGACATGTATAATATTATCTAATTTAGTAAACTATATTCTAATCTGTGTGTAATATGAAAAGCTACCTAAAGAAATCTCTTCAAGGATAGGTGGAATAACTCTTTTAAGTTCATCTTGGAGACCGTGGTAAATATGTTTGAGTGAAGTATGTTTGATCATTAATTTCCAGTTGAAGGTCGCCGTATATTTACACATACACACATTAAAAAGGTTTTCAGTTGCTTAAAGTGAAATTAATAATTTTTAAATCTAGTATATATAAGTGCAGACATAGATTCTTTCTTGTTATTCTTATAAATTTTGGGTTTGTTTTTATCGATCATAAACTCATGTGATAGTAAGCCTAATAACTATTTTCTTAAAGAATTCTACGCTATACCTATTCAAAAACACTGACTACTTGCTTGCAATTCTCTTTAATCATAATTTAATATCCTGAAAAAGAAACACAAAAATCACAAACGTCTTAATTTTTATATGAATGTAATCATGACTTTAACGTTTATAGAAACGTAATTGACAAACTAAGCCCGCATTCAAAACGCGTCGTTTATCACGAAAGTTTAAAAGGGCCTTTCAAGCGAACCCTTTGAAAAGTTGATTAGAGAGAAAAGTAGATTCATTATGTCAAGCATATCCTTTTGGTTAAGTCGTAATTGCATACCGGAGTTTTATTTAAGCAAATAATGCAGTTAATTAAAACATAAAGATTCAAAGTTAAATCTCCAGACTTCAAATTATACAACATAACTATTGCCCGATTTAATAATCCACATTACGAAATTATTTTCATTCGGTTTTACTGCATAGTTTATACTTAATTATAACTCTACAGGATGTAGACTTCTCCGGTAAAGTCGCGGTATTAAATTGCACTAGTCTTCTAATAAAAATTTAATGTTCTCTTAAGCTTAAAATTAGGTTACTGATCATGGGTTTCTAGCGGGAATCCGTCTATGTAAGTACCACAGCGCCTATATCTCCTGCCAAATAGTATTGCCTAAATAATACTGTGTTGTGTTTGAAGTTAATTGAAAAACGATACTTATCACCGTATCAACATTCTCCTTGTATCGAAGTAAATAATAATAAAATATCTACATTTTATTATTTTTGTATTATTTACATTATAAGTTTAGTTATTAATGTTAATTCGCTGTATCATAGTGTGAGTGATAATGAGTTTATCTACCTATATATTTTGTATCTAAATTAATGAGTGCTGAACTTCTATAACGAATTTTTAACCGTAGACATCTTACTTCTCGAAATGAAAGTTTTAATTTCCAAGAGGCGATAGATTTGCACATTTTTTTTGAAGAAGGCACTTTAAAAATAAATCATGCCATATCATTATTTAAATCAATTAGTAATACACTAAACAATCCTCTAGTCCTTGACATATTTGGGCGCGAGTTCGCGGAGATAATGTGATAAGCCATTTATTATCATTAACACCTTGTTTCTTAGAATTATTGGTTACGTTATTAAATAATGTATAATAAATGGAGTAAAAACTTATTTTCCTAATTGAAAAACATTACAATATTCGTAAATTAATAATAAACCAGAACTCGTTTAGCTGAGGTCTAAAATTTATACATAAATAATCATCCGCTACTAGAAACCCTCGGGGAGTAGTCCTTGTTAATTAATTGAGCTTTTCTACGAGCCTGGCCTTTGCCGCAGTTGTCGGTAGTAAATAAAATTAATAACCCCTATTACATTAAATTCTGAAGTGGCAATGGGCTGGCCGCATTTGTCTAGTCAGCTACGGCCTATTGTGGGTTGGTAATCACAAATGAGGGGTGTTTTCTATAGAAAAATAACATTGTAGAGGTTTTTGGCGTAGTGATTATTGAATAAGAAATCTGACAACAAGCATTCCAAACAGAAAATAATAAAAAAAATCTATATTGCAGTCAATAGTTTATTTCCTGTATAAGCATTACGAGATGTCCGAAAGCGTACATTATTATTATTAAAGATCGTATGTGTTTCTGTCTCCACAGATATTGCAGTCGTTTACAATCTAGTGATAAGAATATTTTGTAGGATTTTAGTACATTAGCTAGATTAGATTATGTTAAGGGGTATTTCACGATTGACTTA
Source organism: Pachliopta kotzebuea (assembly GCA_018246255.1). NCBI lineage: Eukaryota > Metazoa > Arthropoda > Insecta > Lepidoptera > Papilionidae > Pachliopta > Pachliopta kotzebuea. Next base: position 2,473 of record DWLS01000458.1, on the reverse strand, counting down.
CAGAGAACACTTTGTAAATGGAAAAGAGACGCCTCAGTAACCCCATGATTTTTTCGAGGAGTGATAAATGAGTGGGGGTGTAGCGGAGCAACGAAAGAGTAGCCAGTGGGTAAGCTCAATCACGCGAGAAATTGCTGCTATTCCTCTCATCTACTGCGAGTGTATGCGATACATTACCATTGCACACGCAACAATAGTATATATTTATATGGATACATCGAATTATACGCCAACCTCCACTTGGCTGTGATGGTGGATAAATGGCTTTAACTTTCTCTGTATGAGGAAAGACGCCATGTGGTAGCAGGAAAAATTCTTTGAAATATGTTTATATTATTATTGTATTACAAATATCTATCATACCTTCTTAAATCAAAGCTTTATCGAAAGAACGATATTTCTTACCAATAAATAAAAATACCTTCAAAGTAAGCAGCTTAACTTAAATTAGCCAACAGTGACATTAGTACAAAAAATGAAATAAAACGTACGAAGATTTATTTATCTTCAAAAAATAATGTGAGTTCGAAAAGATTGTGCAAGATTATAGTCGAATAGCAGATTTCAATCTGTGACTTTCTATTCGCATTCTGTACACTTGGCAGTTCAGTTTGGTGGAATAAATTATTTATATATAGAATTTTTATAAAAATTTTGCCGTTTTTACTGTTTTAGTTATATTGTAAAAACTCACTTAGCTAGTAAAGTAAATTCCAAAGCTAAAGTACACAGTGCGATCTCTTGAATTTCCTCTAAATTCTTATTGCTAAAGTTATAAAAAATTATGCAAAATGTTCAGAGTTCTGAATATTCTTAGTGATACATGTTATTGTGAGTTCATATCAAAAGCTGTAATTATCTGAAAGTGACAGGGAGTAAAGAAATTGCAAAATTGTAAAGGCTGCAATTAAATAAAACTGTAATAGTAGTTTTATTTCACTGACGGTTACGCAATTTTTTGGTATAGTATTATTGACTACGATACAAAACATAGGTTATGTAAGAATAGCTCACACTCTCTACAAGACACGGATGTGTTACTTATAGAAGTTATCTTTACCTTGATAAAGAAAACAATTAATTAAATTTTTAAACCACTAAAAATTACAATAAATTATTATTACTGCATCGGAAGCCACGATTTTATAACTCGTGGAAAAACATAATATTTGTCACAAATCGCCAATAATGTAAAAAGGTATTTTCTAAATAATACAACGATTTTTAATGCTGACAAATAAATTAATCTCAGTTTATAAGCAAAATGAAGGAAGCAAATTAATTTTCTTAACTCTTCGTATATCAAAATTTAACCTTAAAGAAATCTGTTTATCGGTACGAAAATTTTCCGTGAAATTTTCCTTTAACCGCATGTCGTTTTCACTTGTTTTAGGTAAAATATTACTGAACTAAAAGTGCTGCTGCCAAACAAGTTTTTTTTTTTATTTCTAAAGTTAACTAATTTCAGCAGAAACCTTAATGACTATGTAATCCATTGTCAACAAAATTTTATGTATATATAAGAAAAGATCCCAGCATGATCTCGATGGTTAATATTACAAACAGATGTAACGTAGTAAGGTATGTTTCTATAAATGTTTTATAAACTGATTTCTTAAAAACATTTGGTTGAAATGTAGTACCGAAAAGCTATAGCTGTTATTCGAAATAAATCAATGTAACGAATGTCCTAGATTGACTTTTTCTTTAGCTCGTCCATTAACACAATGGAATTTTTGTAACATTCCCTCTCACAGAGCGACATGTGCTTGTGAAATAAATGGGGCCTATTACTCTTCCTTCCCAGAACAATTTATTTATTTTCACATCCAGATTTTAAAAAGTAAAAGTCTCCATTAAACTGTACTACGCAATCTCTTATTAAAACAAATCAAAAACATCTCATCGATACAATACTAATTTATCCATGCTAGAAACTAGAAAAGAAGTAGTGATTCGTTTATTTAGAGTGCAGAACATTTTAGATTATGTCTTCGTTTGAGAAAAAAAGGGGTTATCATCGTTCACTTATTCAGAAACTATGATACCAACAGATATATCGATATACATCGTATTTATGTTACTTTACAGTTCCAGTAAATTAAATAACTTGAATTGCAAAATGTAACTGTAAGAAAGCTTATCATTAATCATATACACTGAAGCTCCTTCAACTTGACAGTTAAGTGGTGCTCTTTTATTCCGTATACTTTGAGTTTTATTACGCTGTTTCGAACACATAGATATCAATTTTTTTCACAAAGCGACCAATCTAGCGAAGCCTTTACCTCCAGCCTTCACGAACGTCACGATATCTAGGATCATATACTCAGCATCCCATAGCGCTCGTCGACACTATTATTTTTATTTATTTATTATTTTTTTTTTTTTTTTTTTTTTTTTTTTATTGTAAGTTTTTAGCCGGCCAATTTTGGGGGGACGTTTTTTGTATTAAATAACTGTTTTTTTTTTT
>DWLS01000457.1:0-30303 GCA_018246255.1 Pachliopta kotzebuea | reverse complement strand
TTAAGTTGTTCCTCTGTAGCGTCAAGAAAACATAAATCAGCGTAATCTATATGGGGAAGAAGAAGCGACTGAGTTAGTGATAACTTCGTTTTAAATGGCAAAAAAAAAAAACTTTTATCCATCTTATATAGATCAATTTATCAATATATTATTATATATTCTTATTTATATATTTCGTTTGTATCGATTAGTATATTCAGTAAGTTTTCTATCCTTTTAAGTACTGCGTCATTTAACACTTAACAAATATCTTAAATTATCACTTATTCGATAATTTAAACGGAAATCATCGACGCGCTCGTGTTATTTACGCACATGTCCAAATAATCATCATCAACTACAGTTCAATGGCACGCTGAGGTTTCAACTGTATGTTTTGTAACATGTCTAGGTTAACGGAATTTATTCAAATAAAATATTACGAAAAGATGAGGACCTTACCAACAGTTAAGAAAACAGCACTAATAATTTTTTTTACAGAGGTATATACACAACCTTTGTTTAATATTTACATGCCATTCACATATCGCGGAATATGTGGTTAAGAACATTCTTTCATAAAGTTACCAAAGAATAATGCTTAGAGGATTTGTTAAGCTTTCAGATTTTAACATGAAGGTCCCTCGTGTTCAAGGTCCCTCATAAAGGAACCTAATTTCGTTCGTTTTTCGAACCCACCCCAGTTCATGATTTGAAATCTGTCGTCATCAACACACGAGAGCTAGAACATCCTGGATAGGTACTCTTCTTCATATCTAACTCCGTTGTCACTTATCACCAATTAAAATGTCGGTGAAGTGTCTATTGTAGTAAACTAAATCCAATGACTAATTTAACAATTTCTGTGAGTGAGTTAAAACTACTAACATCTACTACAACTAGAATCTGGCCCCCACAATAAAAGGTAACAGGAGATTACTAATATCTAAAACAACAATATTTAATAACTACTTCTCAAAATTGTAATAAGCTATTTTACGACGTTGTTCAGTTAAGTAACGGTTACCCTTGTCGGTCATGCAACAAAATATTTTAGTAACTTATCCTAAAACTTCAGTATTCAAAGATGACATCATAGTAGGTTTAAATCTTTTATGATAATCATATTTATGACAGATTAAGCGGTAAAAACCAAACGTAAGACATTTTAAAAATCGGAAGATTAAAATAAAAGTTCAAATGTTTAGTGAAAATGTAAACTCTTTCAATATGGGCGAAACTTTTATAACCGACCTCTGAACTTATACTTCTCTATAAACGAGAGGTTATACCGTCTGAGCTTGAGAATACAGAAAAGGAAACTTTCTTTGAGAAAATCGACATATACAAAGAAAGACAACAATATGTTACATCCACCAACCTTTTGGTCAGCATGGGGGATAAATAACCTTGACTCTCTCCTTGTGAGAGAAGGTTGAATTCCAGCAGTGGTGACGTTAAGTTTATCACAATAATTTCAATATATGCCAATTTGGCTTACTAGAAATGGCAAAGACTGGTCATAAATATGCAGTCATTTCGATTTACAAGGATAAGACAGGACCGCATGTTTACAACAATACCAATCTACACTACAAACTGGAATTTTAGAAGGAAGGTTATAACCATTTAAATATATTTATATAATATACAATAAGAAATCAGAAGCAATTGATGGTAAAATTTCAAGCTCAAAATGTCATCTTGGTAATTAAATATTATAATTGTAAAACAAGTAATTTTTTTAGTAAGGTTTAATAACCAAAAAATTGTTAACTTTGCAGGCGAATTAAGAATAATGTCCAAATACTGTTGCTTGTTTTGTTGCAGTTGTAATTGGTTCCTTATATTACATACAAAGCGGTTGTTAGCTGTCCTTTATAAATGAAATAAGATATACTACTTTAAACATTAAACGATAAAAAAGGCAAGAGTTTTTTAAGAGTTTTCGACGGCAAAAACATTTCAAATACATTCTACATCTAACGACAAACCGCTAATAGGTGTTGTGGAGAGAAAGTGAAGTGAACAATCTTGGAAGTCCTAACAGTCTATTTTTATCTGATTCCAATTCATCGCGATAAAGCAAACAGTTTTTTTTTTTTACAAATATTGGACAATAGTTTTCTTATATAGACATATATTTCATAATTGTTGCTATTGTTAAAAAGTTTTTTAAAGTAAAATTATTTGAATTATTAAGACAATTTTTTTACTTATTTCATGTACAATGCATATATAAAAATTCCTTGTGAAATTTTTTTGTGTTTATCCTGGGTAACCTTCAAACGGCTGGAGCGCTGGAGACATAATGCATAGAATGTTTAAGAAAACGAATGAGGATTCCGTGAAAAAAAAAGGTATTTTTTTATTAAATTTTAACCATTCTGACAAGATATCTTTATTTGTGATAGAACATTTTAGATTACCTCCAATAATATAAATAAATAATATATACACACTACTATTTTCTTCACGTGCTACCTACTAACGTGTTGTTAATAATTTCGATCTTTAATCTATTAAGCAACATATTTATCTAGTGACACATATTGCGCTTCACCCGAACAATGTTGTTAGAATGTTTACACTACCAACAATTTCTCTAAATTTCGTAAAAAGAATCATGTATTATTTATGACCATTGTTTAGTCATCTGCAAGGTGAAGAGCACTTTGCTGATGAATAACTAATGGAAAGTGTCATATTAAACATGTTTATTTCTCTAGATAGCAGCCATTTCTATGAAACTTAGAAGATGTTTTACTCTTTTTCGTATTCATTTATATACATGTACATTTTTTATTACAGTTTCAGTGATGTTTAGAACCTTAGTAGATTTGTAAAGATATATTCTTTTAAACATAACGAAACACGAATTATATTCAAAAGCAATTTAGCTCTATAATTATCATCAACTTATATACTACTTATTTTACCTTACCCTTCTTTTTTATATATATAACGAATTTGTTTTTATGTATAATTATAGTAATAAAACTTTTCATATCCTCTAAAATACATATGTTACAAAAAACTTGAGGCAATCACATATTAATGAGAACATGCATAGCTTGACTGTCCTTTATTGATAGTCAGTAATACGATCATCAATAACGTTTTACGTTAAATAAATAAATAAAAATTTTTCGTTATTTAGAATAATATACACTACACCTATTTATGCTCGTTGCATAACGATATAAAATGGTTAATCTAATTAAATTAACCACTTCATGTGTTTATCTTAAAGAAATATAGTTTATCTATTAGATGAACCATTTATTTACCAGTTTATGTATTTCAGTAATTTCAAAAGCTACAACACTTTTAACTATAACGTTATTGGCAGCACAAATATGCGCTGCGGTGGAAACTACCTACTTGATCTCCGTCAACAGAAATCTTCGACAAGGGTAAAAGGTCCTGTTAAAAGTTATATCATTTCAGTGACTAGGGTTTAATGGCTCCAAATACAAAAGCTAATATTTAAATATTACAGCTTTACATAGATTATCATCATCATTTTTACCGATGGACGTCCACTGCTTTACTTAGGTGTCTTGTAATGTCTTCCACAAAATACAGTCTCGTGCTGTTTGGGTACAGTGCCTGCCAACGAGTACTTATTATTTACTCTGTTCTTTGGGTAGATACTGAGAACAAATTATAGCAAACTTCAGGAATTTAATTTAATCTTAATCTACAATATCACATTATAAATTAGTAATGCACGCCCGCAACAAGATATGAAAATTAAAATAGGTTCCGCTATTCTTGGCTTTGTTGTTAAATTACAATGTTGTATCTAATAACATAGTTCTATAAGGATTTTGTATGACAAAGCAGTTAAAGTCACCGTAGATGGAACAATAACACAGTAATCGATTATTATAACCTTAACACAGAATTGACGCTTAGTCTTCTATTCTCCGTAGAGGCTGAACTTTAAGAAATTGTGATATGTATCATCATAATCCTGATTTAATTTTCGATAATCAGTGGTGTGCACATTGTGCTCGGCGTCTTTAGACATGGTCTTGAGTCTCATTACCAATTTCTTTAGCAATTTCACTAGCTTTCAAAGCCCTTTTAACCAGAACACACTAACGTTGGCGGTAGAAATTGGAGCAGTGAAAATCTAGCACCAATCTTCACTAACATTTCATTGTAATGGCGTATTTTTTATCATCAGGTTTTTTAACATCTTACTCATTTGGTCACACTATTGATTTAAATACAAACAGTTTGACGCTATATAATTAATTTAATGATTACACCATTTATCTTGGCATCTAATGTGATGGCAATAGTTAAAGGATGAAATTTATTTAAAAACTGTTTATGGCAAACTGTTTCCATACACAATTATATTCCGATTAGGAAAACGTGTTTGTTTTTTCTGATAATGAGAGCTATTACCAGTTTTTTTTAAAAAAAACGGTACACAAACAAATAGTAAACTTAATGCTTCAAAATTTGGATATCACTTCTCTTTTATAACTTAGAATGCGAATTTAAGTCTATTAAACTTTGTCAAAGATGGACTCTTTATTTATTCCTATTTCCCGCGTCTTTAACAATTTGTGAAAATACCATCTTTGCTATGCTACCCAGTAAAATGTTTCTGTAATATTTAAGTTGGGGTTCTTCCGTTTTCAGATCTTGCTCTTATTCTACTTGGGCAATGCACTTATACGCACTGTATTTTTAAAGGTACGAATATTAATTGCTATCAAGTATGTATGTTATTACCATGGCAGTTGTCGGTTTAAAAAATATTAAAAGTAAATACTTTGCAGCAATACATCGTCATGTTTGCTTTAAGGCTGTCATTAACTCGCTACGGAGAGAGAAATCTCACTAACAGTTGTGTCACTAAAAGTAAAAGTCGTATCGTATGTTACGGATCCGAAACAGTATATATAATATATGTATATATATCTTTATGCATAATTACGGTCACTGATTGCGCAAGACGATGAAAGGAACCCCGAGTGACTACTATGTCAATACACACCTGATTAAAACGTACAGCAAATTAAAATTTTAAAATTCTCGACATGGATCTAAAATCAATACAGGTTAGCAAAATATCAAAAGACTAAAGTTTAATTTTAATTATAAAACAAAAAGAATTACACATAAAAAAAATTAAGTAATTTATGTTATAATGACGGTAGGGGTTTGTTCAACCCATTCAGCTATCTACAAACTTTTCATTAATAAGACACCCATGTAAATACTAGAGTGCTCGGGGTAAGCATGCTTCACCATTAAAACGAGGACATGCATTAGCCTATTAAAAAAAATATTCCGATAACAAAAATAAACCTCTAACTATCGGTAATTATAAAATATTTTTTTTAATTTATTTAAAAATCTAATGAGGAACAAATCTTTTTGAAACAAATAAAATGTGTTCTTAACAGAAATTATACAAGATAAGAAATTCATATAAAAAGTGGGAATAAATTCCCACTCGCAGAGTGAAATATTTATTATTCCAAATTTTAATGGACTTAGCTTAATTGTTGAATGATTTTAAATATATTATAATATCCTTACAACAAATTTAAATTCTTAAGAGGTCTTTAACATTTTATATCGCAATAAATCAATACGTATTCAGTTTACTAGACCCTGCCTGTAACGCAAATAATTACTCACATTTTTCAGGTCAATAGCTTGAACTTTGTCTATATTATATATTGACCTGTTTTTCAAGTTTGTAACTGAGTGACAAAGAGTTTAGAATTAGAGTAAGAAGTGATAAAATTATAATTATTTCAATTTAATACTTACCAAGATCGCGGTGATTATTATTGGATGTTCTTTGAGCACTAACTAAGAAAACGAGAGAAATTAAAAATACACTTGGTATATTATTAAATAACTGCATTATTATCACTGTGTATTTCTGAGTGTTACAATAAAAAATTATGATAATTTTTCAGAAAAAAGTTTCTATTACAAATCGAGTGTTCGAATTTAGAAACTCAATTTCATTTTCGCGCGAATTCAGCGGCCGCGGTATAATGGCGCGTGCTATGCGGCCTTTTAAAACAACACTGAGACTAACCGCCAGCGCAGGTGCGTAAAACACCGGAGAAAGATCGAACGTCTCAGCGGAGACAACCAGATCTAAGGACCATCAATGAACCTTAACAACATCGTATAAACACCATTTTACATTATTTACACTTAGTTTGAACTTAAAAACCGCAATTCAAGTTGGACCGGTCAATAAATTAAAGTTAGATGCATCGTGTACCGTCTTCAATAACAAGGTCCCGCAAAAATATTCCATGCTTTACATGATACTATTTAAAAATTATAGTAGTAGTTTTAAATATTTTATTAAAATTTATTAAATTTAAATATTTATTTGATAATTTAATTTATGGTCAAATTTAAAGATATTAAATAACATATTTTTTATAAGAACATGCATTTCGTTTTGTTTGAAAATAAATTCAGGTTAGAAAATAACTAATATTTCTATATTTACTCCAAGGAGCTTGTATTTCTTTTCGCAATCAAAACTTTACATCGCTATGTAAAAATTAAAAATTATCAAAGAAACTTAAAGTTGTTTTAAAAAAATTGGCGCTGAGTCAGATGCCATAGCATAAACTCGACGGCATTGTAAACGCAGATTCCACACGGACTTTTACATTACATTCGCTCTAATGAATTTACAGTAATTTGAGTGATTGGGCCAGCCTTTTAACTGAGTTATTAATTTAAATTTATTTATTGCTCTACAAAATATGCAACTGTCCAAAATAAACAACAAATTTATGACTTTAAATTGATTCTAGTTGATTTTTTTCTTACTGACACTCAAAAAATTTTTCATAAGCATTTTTATAATACATCTGTTAGAGACATTTTTGATTCAAGATACTTAACATGTTTAATAAAATATTGTAAATATACAAATTCTGACTGCTAATATTTTCCTACTTCTTACGTTTCAATTCACGTTTCACACATCGCCACATCTTATTGCGATTACATAGATGAGTATATTTACATTATAATAAATTTACTATTATTTTAACTAACAAAATGCTGACCAAATTACTTTTTAGAATGTTAAAAGGATTATAAACAACCAATAGCAACTTTTGTGCTGTATGTCTAGATGTGTCTGTCTTTTTTATGCCGAAAGAAAAAAAGTTACTGTCAATTCAAGTTCTTAGTTCGCGGTGGTTGTCGTTTGTTGTGATAAAATTATTTTATCGTCGATATGGCGGGTTTTACTGAAAATGCGTTGATTCGTAAGTTGCAGGATTTAAATTCTAGTCAACAAAGTATTCAAACACTTTCTTTATGGTTAATTCATCATCGGAAACATCACGGTGCTGTGGTTAAAACTTGGTTTAAGGAATTGTTAAAAGGTAACCTATATGTCATTATAACGTAACATTGTATTGTCTTACTCCTCTAATATATATTATACAAAAATATAGGACATCCATAAATTAATAATAAAACTATTCATAGGTATAAGTTTTTCACTAGGTTTTTAAGTAATTATTTTAATAATTCTTATTTATTTACAGAAAAGTTTTTTACGCATATTTGTTTGTTATATATAATTTCTATTTATAATATTTGAATATAACTTTTATTTAATAAATAATGTCTTGAATAAATTCTTCTTCTTTTAGTAAAAGACAGTAAACAACTTACTTTCATGTACCTAGCCAATGATGTAATACAAAATAGTAAAAAAAAAGGCCCAGAGTATGGTAAAGAGTTTGGTGAAGTATTAATACCATCATTTCAACACATGGCAAAGACTGGTATTAATACCAAAACTAAACAGTCGTTGCACAGAATACTATCAATTTGGCAAGAAAGAGGAGTATATGATGCTCAAAAAATACAAGAATTTAAAGAAGCTAGTAAGTACAGTAACATTTTTCACAATTAGCTTAACCAATAATTTACGTAGTGTGAAATATTCATCTGTTTTGTATAGATATCTTTTGTAAAATGAAATATTAACAAACCAAGGAAAAGTTGTAATTTTATCAATGAAATAAAAATAAAGTAAAAATTCAGATTTATTAAGTTCTTTGAAAAGTTTCCTATTTACATTACTATTATACTTTTATAATTTAATGATTAAATTCTATTAAAAATTATAAAACCTACATTTAGTATATGGTTTAGTGTACTTAAATTGCATTTCACATAAGTTTATATTTTTCCTACATTTTATTTGGTTCTTTAAGATACAAATGATAGTATCTATTTTATGTTTTTTTGTATAATACAACTTGATCTAAGTAATTTTTATGCAAAATTTTCCTGTTTACTACACTTAAGATGTTATATTTCTTAGACGCATAAGGTCCACAGATAAGAATTTTATTTCATTTAACAAGTAAAGTCATTATGCTAATTTAATATTGTTTTTTAATTATGAATAAATATATTATAAAAAAAAAGAATTAAATTTTTTTGTTTACTTTAAATCATTCTTTTCTCCATATTAGTGGATCCGAATGATGCAATACCTAAGAAAGTGAGTAAACGTAAATCAGTGGATGTTGAGGTAAAAGACCCAGAGAAAAAGCCAAAGACTGAAAAAAAGGAAAACCGTGAGAGACGTAGAAGCGAAACTAAAGCAGAAGTTGATGGTCATATAGAGACTCATGTCATATTAAGTCCAAAGACTCCACCTGGTGACCCTCCTGAGCCTGAAGAACTAATAAAGGTTTGTTGTAATAATCATTATCGATTAAAATTTCTTTATAATTATAAATTGTTTGTTTTCCCACAGTATAGCTGTGAATAGAATAGTTATTTGTATAGGCAAACAAGAAAGATGATTGTGATGTTGTATACTTTATTTAATTTTTTTACCTTTATTCATTGCTAGTAAATTAAATAATATAAAATAAAAGATACAAAATAAAATAAATATAATAATTTAAAAAATTTAAGTAGCAAGAAATCATTACCATTGTTTAATTTTCTTCAAAGTATTGTCAACATATTCTGGAGATTTTGCTGAATGTATATGACATAAATGTAAACAATAGCCGGTTAAGATAAAAGATGTTCATCATGTCAGCCTATTGTCACCCACTGCTGAAATTACATCTGCAAAGTTCATTTTCTGTGCAAAATACCTGATGCAACCTTTTTTATAAATTATATTTAAACACCTTGGACTTGGTTCTGTAGCATAGCAATTGTATACTTTCTAGTTTCACTGCAAATCTCAAAAGTTAATGAAAATTTTGTAGTTGATGTTAGCATACAGTTGAAGCCCTATTTTGTGTATTCTTGAACTGGTTCCTATCTCTTTGATAGTAAATTTTGTTATAATTATATATTCATTATATATTATTTATGAATTTAAAATTACGGATAAGAAATATTAAAAATGAAGTTAGTTTTAATACTTGGTTATAACAGCGGACATTTCATTAGTTCTCTCATTCGATTTCCCTTTGTTTTGCTATCAGGTGAACTTCAAGGTAGTGTATATATGTTAAGCAACAACTCTTAGTAAAAATTCTTTTTAAAATGAATTCTGTGATTTCAGCTTAATTTGTAAGATATACTGGGGTTCGATTCCCACTAATTATGAGAATCCAGAGAAAAAAATATGTTCAAAGGCAGATGTGTTTCAAAAACAAGAGTGTTTGTGGACATGTGACATATATCAACAAAAAGTTGATCAGAGTGTTGAATGCTCTTAACTAGGCGGTTTATTATTTAGTATTATCATTTTAGTTAAAAAAAATGATACATTATTTAAATTTCAGGCATTACTAGAATTAGAATCGAGCGCCTCAAGCGACGAAGCCGTAAGAGAGAGAATTGCTTCATTACCACCCGAAGTCTCCGAAGTGCAGTTATTGTCTAAGTTAGAAGGTAAAAATAATACCAATGACAGACTGCATCAAGCAGTTTTTGTTAAAATCATTGTTTCAATATTGTTACAAATAAATGTTGACACATTCACGATTTTGTTTCATTTATTACAATAACAATCAACTGTTTCATGCAGTCTGCGGATTATTATGTATGGTAAATTTAAACATTTTGATTGTAAATTTCCCAAACCATACAAAAAACTGGGATTAGCTTTCATCATTTACCAAATTATTATATACACTTTAAAGAATACAGACACTAAGCAGTTACACTTATAAGAAATTTACTTTACACATTAACTGTCAAATGATGAACAGCATTTTATTTATTAAGTACACGTACTGGAAGGAGATTCCAAATGTCACAAAGTCGAAACTTATTTTTGTTTATAGTCTCAGCTAATTTTTGATTTTCTTTTAAGTATCTTCAATATTTTCAAACTGTTAAGTGTTTCTTCTTGATCGAGAATCAGTCGATATGAGACCGCTGCGCGTAATATTTGTTGTATATTATACCGTGTCAGGTATCTATTAAACTCAAACAAAAAATATTGCTTATACCAAAAAAAAATTATATTTACGTTGTCTGTCTTCTTCAGTCGTATGTTTCTCAGTTGATTTTGGCATTTACACCAAAAAACAACAATAAAAACTAATTATTATTTTAATTACTGATTTTTCAGATCTACGCGTAATAGTTGTTTATTATCCGTTCTCATGTTTGTCTTAAATATATATGTTAATCATCTTATTTATTAACTAACTCTATTTTAAAATATATTTATATTTTAAAAACCTTGCTCTGCTGTCCTTGGTTTCTATTTATTTACATATATTAATTTAGCAATTAGTTCTACTTTTAGATTCTTTTTCTTTCGTATATGGGGCATTCCGTTATCTGGTGTATTATGTTCTCTGATTTTTCAGTGTTATTAGAACTATATACTAATTATGCCCTAAAACTTAATCTCGTTTTTCTTAGCAAATGAGCAAACTTTCGGAATAACCTCATATCTGCTACAGATAAGATTTTTACTCACCAAAACCCTTGTCTGTGGTCGTTTTTTGATATTGGAAAGATAAAAGGATCTCAGTTCGGAGCATAACCTAGGAACTTTTTCGCTCTCGCATAAGCCTGTTTTATTATAGATGTTCCCGCCGACAAAAAAGACTGCTAAAGAGACTTGATATAGAAACTTAATATATTTTCCTATGCTACATCTGAATCAAAAGTAGCAATTTTGTCATTTATTAATATATAACTATTTTTACGATTTAAAGAAGTCTACAACTAGTTAAAACGGATTTCTTTCATTTTGATTTGTGATAAAAGTAAAAAAAAAGCTTTGTATTACTTTACTTTTTATACTTAATGAATCTTAACATTATTTAGAACATACATTGAAATGAGCATGTCTTAGAAAATAACTGTTTATTTACATACGTATCTTTCAATGTTTTTCTTTTCCGCTCTGATCAATCTGTCTTTTTGAAATAAAATGCCGTTTGTCTGAAACCATTACCTACATAATATTATGCATTAAATTTTATTTAATAGATTTTTTTGGATATGTTTTAGTAAGAATAGTAAACGAATTAGCTTAATTTGTTAAGAAGATTAAAGTTATAAACATAAGTTAAATTGTCTTTTTCGATCTTTACGTTTGATCCGAAAAAACAGGACAAATGACGTGGATATATAAAAAAATTACCAAACTTTCTATAAAAAATGATTTAGAGTTCTGCACAAAATAATTTTAAATTATAAACAAATTCCGATTTAGTTTAATCAGTTTTATCCATAAGTGTAATTTATGAAAAACACTACAGTTTTTATCCTTTTTAACATATTTTCAACGTCTTTGCCTCCAAAAAATATTAACTACATAAAAATATTTTTTAAGCATTTAAAAAATTAATTTCAGATAAAGAATCAGCGCTGAGACTTAGCTCTGTTGTTAACTCCGCTGTGGAACTGTTAGCTGAATACAATCTGAGACTCTCCGAAGAGTTGGAGAAAAGAAGAAGGGTGGCCGGTATGTTGAGGGACTTTGCCCAAGCACAGAGAGAACTTGCTAAGCAGGCAGAAAGTAGACTTGAGGTACACACCATTGCATTATCTACTCTTTATTATGTACTCTTTCAATTACTGTTATACTATTACTATTATATTTATTTTATGGAATTTTACATGCTTTTAATTTTTACCATCAAAAATCAACTCTTAATGTCTCATTCATAACACATACGTTATAAGAAACAAGCTGAAAATGCTTCGCATTCGTCTTCTTATTATCTGGATCTCTATTACCTCATAAGATTAGAATGTACAGGAAACCTAGGGGCTAATTTTCATGTTTTGGACACAAAGGCTTTTTTGCTTTTTCCTTCCTTCTACAGGCTAACTCTGTCCTTTCACAACTCTTTAAACGGAAGAACTAGACTTTATTTTTCGGATTTCTCCTCTCCTTATCCTGTATTTCATTTTATCCTAGAAGAGTTTCCATGTAGCTCTTCCGCTTTAAAAGTTACGACGGAGTATTTAAAACAGTATATCATTCTCTTTTACGCTGATGATATCAAGTAAGAGACTTAACAGAAATCAATTTGAAATATATTTCTATATTAAAAAAACGTTTACAAATTCTTGTTTAATCGTAGTAACTTAATTTTGACGAAAATTTCATAGTTTTTAAAGAGCCGCAATTATTTTTCTAGCCATACAAATAGATTTAAAAAAATTGTTTATATTTACTCATCAAAGAAAATATTTATGTAATAAATAAGTAGAGTGTTTGCATATAAAAAAAATAGAAACTAATCCTCTTTAATCGATTGAAAGTTATTTTTGTATGTTTTTTAATAAAATTATGTTTTCGTGTAGAACCAAAGAAACATTTCTACGTTTGTCTAATATTTTGTTCTTCTAATATCTTGTCTCAATGTGATTGATAATGTGGTAGCATATATGATCCTAACTAGCGCTACATTGTTATGAGCACATCACAAATTAACTACAGATTTTTTTTAATAATATTAATTGTACTATGTGTTGCAGGAATATAACATTAAACTGCAGAAAATATATGCAGTTAAAACCGAAGTAAAGTCGCACATAGAGAACTTGCCCGATGTGTCCAGGTTGCCTGACGTCACAGGAGGGCTGGCGCCTCTGCCCTCAGCCGGTGACCTCTTCAGCGTGTAGCTGCCACAGAATTCACAAATAGTGGAGGAAGTATTCGTAATTGTTCATTACGATTATTTTTTTGTACAATGCTATTTGGTTAAAATAAACAATAAAAAATGTGAAAATATTATAAAAAAGAGTATATATGTATATATATATATATATATAAAGGTCGGTCGGTTAAGGTTTGATTGATTTAATTTCATTTGATTGATTTAATATCTTTATATTTACGATAAAACTATAGTTAAAGGTGCAAGGTTATATTTCACTTGAAATTATGGTCCAATTTCAACACAATTGTTTTTTTACCTTTTTCACCATTATTTCGAAATAATTTAACAATATTTGCTTACATCTGTTTCATTTATATATCATATAATTCAATAAAAAGAATTACAATCATATTTCTTACTAATAATATTTTTGTACAAATCATTTAGTAAGAATAATTATTCATATGTTGAGTAAAAATAGATATCTTTTAATTTTTTTCCAACAAATTTGAAAATAATAGATTACATGTAATTCATTTTCAATTCATAAAATTAATTTAATAACGCTTTTGGTAAATATTTTATAAATGTAAAAAACATGATATTAATGAACACCATTGTCTTTATTAAAATAATAATGTTACTAAACTGATTGAAAATGAGGCTGTACGGACTTAGTCGTTTGCCATTTTTGTGTTATGAAAAAAGTTTCCTTGTTGATTGATTGTAAAGTTTTCTAGACATAACTACGTGTATCTGTTGAAGAAGGAGCTTATAAACAAGCGAATAGCAATAATAATTATAATCATTTACAAAGTATGTAATAAGTAAAAAAAGAAAAAGCGTGATTTTTACGCGGTGATGAATTTTTGTGGTAAATTTGGATGACGTGAAATTTAGCGCAATGATTAAGCTTTTACTTTGCTGCATGGATTCGATTCCAGAGCCGCTAGTGAAGTTTGAGACTCCATATTGTGTATTAGCGGCTATAACATCATTGCTGACATTTAAGAACCATTGTATAACGAGCACATGTCACTATCCACGGCTTCATTGTCACTTAACACCATGAAAAAAATTAACTATGACATAAGTTTTTTAATTATATGAAAGTATATTAGCTTACATATTTTTACATAACGTGAAAACACGATTGGCAACATCTTTTATGATGAAAATCCACGACTGAATATAACTTTTAACATAAAGAATAATAATTATAGCATTCATATTTTCGACTTTCCAATTTATATCAAGTATTACACTAATGTCAAATATATTAACACTATTCGATATCTGCTATGCTATTAATTGTTTAAAAAGACATTAAACAGCTTAATTCTTAAGTTCATCACAGTAAAGATTAAAGTTAAGACCTTTTTTATTCAATTACGTACGTTTATGTGTAGTTAAGTTAATTTTTAACCGAATAGCAGTACACTTTGATGCGTGTTTCCTTTTTTTTTCTCTTAGTTTTACATTGTATAAGTTGGATAATGTATAATAAACGATAGGCTGAAATAAATAATTTGTTATATTAAGCGCCACTCTTTGATTTATTCCTTTATACATCACCGTTTTCGTCCCTTGGCGTCTTTAAACCTTGGGTGGTATAAACGAAACAAAATCATTTAAATTCGCCAATACATACCATACTGAATATATTATTTGAATGGATAATATAAAAGTAAATATGGTTGTAAATATAGTATTTATTTCATTACTATCATCAGCAAGAATACATTGTAAGTATATAATTATCACAAGCCCAAAGATATTTGAAGTATCGACCAAACTTAAATATTGAAAATACAAATAATATATTCTGTCATCTTTAATGTTTAATACAATTGAAACCAAAAAACTTCGATCCAGCGTCTGTTGCAGTAAAAAGGTATCAAATTTTTTTTTATAGAATAAATTTGGTATAGCAATAAAAAATATTCAGACATTAATCAATTTGACGTACAAACACTTTCAGAATCAGTTTACACGCTAGAAAATATTTCCTTTTTATAATTCTTTGTGTTTAACAATTTGCGAAGATGAGCGAAAGTGCAGTACGTATTAATTTTGGTAAAATCACTACGTTTTATGTTTTTTTAATCTTAATAACCATTTGACTTTTCAGAGCACGCATTCAAAAACTTTAAGCGTGTCGAGTGAAACAGAAACCATAGAAAACCCTGCGGTAAAATATTTTTTACTACAAATAACTACCTAAATTAAAACACAAGTAGCTATTAAGGTTTGGTATTTCGTAATATATACGTAAACATTGCCAGATCACTTGATATTAGATTGAACCAGGAATCAAAGCCATCTTTTATATAACTGATATTTTCTTCATTATTTATCCCACGTCCAAATATATTTGAATAGCGATATTTAATAATCTATAATAAAATAATTACTGTTATTATACTATAATATAACTTTCATCAGTTGAAAAGTATATTTCATTTCAGCAGATCAATGATAGATGGACGAACAACATAAATTACAGACAGCTCGTAATGTCCTCGTGCATTGGCATAGTACAAGTGTGGTGGCACCCTTATTTACACGACCTACGGAGGTTCATTCCTTTCATCTTCGTCTACAACATATTTAGCGTGATTATCGGTTACCCGTTGTTATATTTGGAATTGGCTTTGGGAGTCGTAACAAAGAAAAGTGTATTGAATTGTTGGGACCTCGCTCCGATAGCCAGAGGTGAGATTTCTTTTTTTCGTTTGATCTAAATATTTTATCAATGCTATGAAATTGGTTTTTAAGGGAAGAAAATGGAAATTCAATTTGAACGTAAATTATTTCATTCGCAACAGAAATATCATATCAAATTAATAATCAAGTGATAAATAAAACAAAATAAAACTAGTTTCTGTTTGAATATGATTTGACAATCATGACAAAAATCTCCGATCTTCTAATAACGCTCTCCTACTTTGTCCTTCCCATAGATCTTCCTTCGTCCACTCTTCTTTCAATATCCAGGCTGTTCTTCTCTGGAACGCTCTTCCTTTAGAGATCAGATTGTCCAAAACGAGGGATATTTTTAAGCGCAGGGTCCGCGAGTTTTACCTAAAGCAGCTGGCAGACTCCTAATATTTATAAGCAGTTATATGTATGTTATGTATGATATAATCTTTCAGTAACATACATACATATGTATATGTATGTATATATGTATGTTCATATGTATGTAAGTATGTATGTATTGTGTGTACTTATTTATATTTTTAATGTTTCTATTTAAATTTATATAACAGTCTTCTTCCTCTTTCTTTTTGTCTTTTCGCACCTACGCATTTGCTGTTGTAACGCCCAAAGGTTGACTGGTAGAGAATGCTGTATGGCATTAAGTCCGCCTGTATACTTATTGTTTTGTGCATGAAGCATTATAAATAAATAAATTTGCGTTTT
Source organism: Pachliopta kotzebuea (assembly GCA_018246255.1). NCBI lineage: Eukaryota > Metazoa > Arthropoda > Insecta > Lepidoptera > Papilionidae > Pachliopta > Pachliopta kotzebuea. The sequence goes on along the minus strand of DWLS01000457.1, from coordinate 13,810 downwards.
CCGTCGTTTATGCTCCTTGAGTTATAATCGTAGATATTAATTTGTGCTAAAGCTTCAAAACATTAGTAAAAGTATATAGATTTAAGATAGCGTTGATTCGTGTAGCCTTTATTTTTAACGACGGAAAGATCAAATAATATTAGTGACTTTAAGAATTTTCGTGCAGGTGTAGGCTTCGCAATGCTATCGCTGTGCGCCGTGACAGCCTTGGTGACTGGTGTTGTGAGTGCATGGTGCTTAGCTCTCTTCATACACTCGTTCCACTCGTTCCTGCCGTGGCTGCACTGCGCGGCGACGGTGCACCCTGCATGCGCTGCGAGGCACCGCCCTCTGACCGAAGGCAGCGAGACACCCGCACAGTCTTTCTTCTTGTTAATATTTCAATAGTTACAGTTTCATTTTAAAAAAGACAATACATGAGCCTATACATTTTACTAATGGTATATCTCTGTTGCCGAAGACTACCTCGGTAGATAACACCGCAGCTCTTATTCCTACCGCCAAACATTACTGTGTTCTGGATTGAAAGGTGTTGTAAGCTAATGAAATACTGGGGTAACAACAATTAACTACTTATGTTTCAAGGTAACGAGCGCAATGTTATGCATGGTATACCTATTTAATCAGCATCACGTTATTATAGGCAAGCATATCATTTACTATCAGGTGAACGCCTCGTCAAATAATAAAAAGCTCAACATTTTGTAGACAAAAGAAAAGTTAGAAACCATATAACCATATCCAAATTTTTCTATTAAGCTTCATAATGTGAAAAAAAATTGCTTTAGGTCATCCGCCGAAATAACAAATACAACCAAATATATACACAACTATCAAATATAAACAACTGAAAGAATTTTCAAAAAGAAAAATTATTGTTAGGTTAAAATGGTACATTATTTTCCAGTAACTTCGTATTGAACCTCAAACGCGACGGACTTAAAGGTGGTCTGGGTGACTTCGTGCCGGAACTGATATTTTATTACGTAATCAGCTGGATCCTGATCTACTTCATTGCCTTCAAACGGATTTACAGCTATTCCAAAGTGAGTTACAAAATTTTGATATGACGAGAGTTAGCTTGAGCCATTGGGTGACCCAAGCTATGATGTTAAGTTAATAAAAACTGAGAGAGAACTGACTTTATTTAGTAATACAAGCTTCTTATATACTAAGGTTACACAACGGGTCCTTATGGTTAGTTTATCAACAACATGTGATTAATGGATCTGTTATCCGTGTGTAACAGATTTATGTTTCAGTTTATTAGTAAGTGTTTTCTTTGTTCATTGTTGTCCTTTCTCTTATGACAACATAACTCGAGCTTTTTAAATATTCGATCCTAAATATCCTTATTCTTAAGTAAACTCCGCCATCTTTAGTTCAAGTGCAATAATTATTTATAAGTATAGTTAATGAAAGTTTTTTTTTTTAAAAAGGTTTTTTCTCATGTACTTCGAGCTTAGTGTTAATTTTATTCCGCATGTGGCAGTTCTCTTTTCAGAAGAACATCAAGTACTTCATGTTAAAAAGAACTAATTTTACTGGCGCAACTGCAAACCGGTTGTAGTTTTTTTTTATCATGTTGTTGCAAGATTTTTAACAAAGTAAGGTATACAAAAGTCGAGCTTATTGCAAGTAGGCATTCTACACCAGCAAACCTTAGGAAAGGTGAAATGTTGTGATAAGTGGTAAGTACTATAACCATATATGAAGAGGTTAGATGCTGTGTCACAGGACTGCTCTGACATATTTATATACTTATTTATGTATTTATTTATTTAAGTAATTACTTATTAATTTCGTTACTTATTAAATTATTTTTTTTCATTTTTACTTATTTACTTTTTTAGTTATTTACATACATACTTATTTATTTACATACTTATTCATGTTTACTTATAAACTTGTTTATATATTTACTTACTTAACTATCTATTTACTTCCTTATTTATTCATTTATATAATTACTTATTTCGTTATTTATTTTTCAATATATTTTTTACATGTTTATTTAATTATTGTTTTAACCTTGGACCCGGGGTATGTAATTTCATTTCCTATCTTTTGCACTAGGTCAAATAAATTTTCTCCTGTCTTATATGGTACTCCCTTGATGTCCAAATTGTTGGAACGCACTCGTTGGTCCTTGTCCGAAATATCTGCAACCATCTTCATTACTTGCGTTTTAGTGCTGCTTGCTGTTAACTTTTGGTCTGCCATCTCAACCTTTTGGAGTCTGCATTCAATGCCGTCAATCCTAGTGAACATAACTTCATTAGCTTTACGCAAATCGAAGTGATCATTTTTTATTGATCTTATCGTTTATAACCTCTTCAAGAGGGGATAACTTGCTCGTAAGTTTGTTTAATAAGGCTATTAAACTATTCAACTTTATTTTGCCTTTGTGGTCAGCGGGGGGTGAGAGAGACCGAGACAACGTTTGAGACGACTTGCACGACAAACAACGACTAGTCACCTAGTTTGCGGTAACCGATTTCCGTTATCCCAGAACAAGCGTAGCCGAAATATTTTCGACAAGCGAAGTAATGTAGCGAAGCATTCGTTACATTCTCAGAACGTTTACTGCACACAACCATTGTAATAACAAACCTAGAAATATAAACCAAAATAATCAGTAGATCTTGAGAACCACTTGCGATCGCCTTGCAACTTATGCAAAAAATGCAGCGATAGAAATTTGCGAGCGTTCGCCGTCAAGACTCAAACTGAACTAAATATGTACTATAATTTAATGATGGTAGAATTTTTTCTTTCCAAGCCTGGCTAGCTACCACTGCATATTGAAAATTTTCCTTATAATACCATTGTTGTATTCCGGCAGTTTAAACATGAGAGTCAGAGTAATTCTTAATGAGCGTGCACTCTTGTGCATTTTCGGTCGCATGAAATCAATGAATATGTTAAATTGATGTTAAATGTAAGCATGTGATCAAAATCGTAAAACAATAAACCTTTTGGTTACAATTATATTATAATATATATTTAGTTGTAATTACACCTTTCAGTTGGTGTTATTCAAAGACGTGCTGGCTTACTTCGTGCTTCTGGTGTGCGTGTTGGGCGCCGTGCGTCTTGGAGGTGCGACGGCAATGTTCAACCAGTGCGACTGGACAGTGCTGTTTGAGGGCGCACAGGTTGTATTTAATTTAATAATGATATCTGAATAACACACGCAGAGATTTCTTTATAAATACATGCAAAGAAGTTGAAATATATGAATCAATCATGTCATGGACAACGCGAAAATACATTCTGCTTTCTTCTCATCATAAACAGATGTCAAATATCTTTAAATTTAAATTCGCTGAGAAGGCATATGAGGCAAGTCTACATTCTTAAATAAACATCTATTTAATAGAAATTATATTATATGTACGTTTATTCTTACCTTCGTTGTCATTTCACTATTATTTATAAAATTAGTGTAATTGGTTTTTTTTTAAACAAACCTTAAATATTTTACAGATTTGGCGCGACGCCCTGGAATATTGTTTGGTACAAATGACTGTATCACAAGGCGTGTTGATAATGCTTGGCTCGTACTGCCCTAAAGAGCAACACAAGCTCTCCACCACGGCGTTGCTCACTTTCGTAGTGTCCAAGACCACGTGTATGGGCAGTGCGTTAATGCTGGGTGCAGCGCACGGAGCGCTTCACAAGGATTACGATAATGACACAAATATTTGGGGCGGTAAGCGTCACTCGCTTTCTGTTAAAGGATAACAATCTAATTACGATGCAAATGTAAATTAGTATCGCAATGTCAGTGTTAGGTTTATATAACAATAACTCCCGTAACGAAAATAGGAGTAATGTTTTAACGCGTAGATTAGGCAGGGAGAGACGACTTTATTTTAATTTCTTTTCTTTGTGTGATTTCTTAAGCGAGTCTTCTGTAATAAAAAATTCATATCATCTGTAGTCGCAAGCGCAGTGTAGTCTACGTTTGTAATGAAACTGTGTTCATAGCATCTAGTACTATTACTGGGGTAACGAAATTAAAACGTAGACTTATGTTAACGCTATAATTACAATGTTACAACTTAGTTCGCGGAGTCCGGATCCGCGAGCCCAGGGTCCGGAGAGGCTTTCGCGGCCATAATAGTAGCCGAAAGCATCAACTTCATTCGAAAAAAACAACGTTACAACGGTTTTGGTATAACTACTATATTTATTTTAACGAGGCGATGAAACAAGCGTAGCGTTCACCTGATGATCAGTGCCCCAGCACCGCATTACACTCGTCGCTTTTGGACATAAGATGTTAAATCTCGTTACCCCAATATTTGACTAGCTATAAGGCCTTTTAAACCGGAACATAGTTGTTTGTCGGCTGCGATAGTAGCTGCGGTGGTAGTACCTTCCTAAACGGTCTCCGACGAGTCTAACCGCGAAGAAAAATTACTTATTATGTATTGGTGTTTTAACATCGTCGTTATTTATAAATAATATCGCTAGTTTAATTTTCGTAAATATATTCAGGTTCCTCTTCATCGATGGTTTTATGGTCCGACATGGTCGCGCGGGTGCCCGGCAGTCAGTTTTGGTCGGCCATTATCTTCTTTACGCTTTTTGTGGTCTCAGTATCAACAACGGTAAATGAATTACAGTTTTAAATTTTAACTTAGCACTTTATAAGTACTTACTTTTAAAGTGAAGTTTAAAAATATGAATTTTCTTTACATTGAATATGAGTGAAAGTTTTATCTAAGAGATTTTGATAATAAAAATATTGTCTTTTTGACTGGAGTAATTATTTCTTTTAACGTGCATGGCGATATGGATATATTGAACAACCCTTTTTTCTTTTATGTTCGTTTTCAGGCTCTTCTGGTACATACTATAATGTCGACTTTTACGGGAAGCTCCATGCGGAAGATAACTTGGGCGTTTCTCGTGATGTTATGTGTATTGTTTTGCTTTATTGGCATAATGACGATTTGCACACAAGTAAGATATATACTATAATAATTTTGTAGAACTGTTTTTGAAACAACAAGCGAATAACGAGAAGAATTCAAATGTATAAAATCAAAACAATATTTTAATTAAGTTTTATATCAACATTATTTCTTGGATCAAAATTTTTATTTGCCTTTTTATATTAACAATGAGCTAACCTTTAACATGATGATAAAGTGACAATGAGGTCGTGGACGGTGAAGCGTGCTTCTTCAAATCATTCTTGTTGTATATTGACAGCCGAAACCGTAGTGCTCTGCAGCAGATTTAAAATATAACAGTGCTAGCTGGCCTGTCACCATTCAAATCCCAATAGATGTGGTCCAAGAAACAAACCAGGGACTTTCGTATTTAAAAGCAAGGCGGTTAGCAGCTGCCAAAGTTCAATTTTTGCATGTAAAATTGATCAATATTTTTTTAGGGCTACGATTCCGCGATTTAATACTGAGAAGATTTTCTCTTTTTGCAGGCTGGTCTCTACATCCTAAACTTTTTGATGACGTGGCCCGTGTCTAAAGTTCGCGCGCCCATAGCGACCGTGATCGCGATGGTCATAACGTATTCATATGGTCAGACCACGTTCTGTGAAGAAGTATACTTCGCAGTGGGGGAATATCCGTGTATATTTATGAGGATAAGTTGGGCGGTTATCCCATTTTTATTACTGGTAAACTGCTTCAAGATTATTTCCTTACATAAATATGATTATAATATACAATATTGAGTGTTTGCGGACATGATTATGAAAAATCTTTATATCATTAAAGACTCTTTAAATATAGTAATAACAAGCAGCCTTCTAAACGTTCTCACTGCTGAAACCCGCCTCCGACTCCCACAAGTTAAAGGCATTCGTCTTCCATGTTTGCCAGGGGCGAATTGGTGGATAGCAGCATAAGACTACGAAAGTTGATAGTTTATGACGGCATTTTTCACTACCGAAAACAGGCTTTGAAGGATACGAACCCGCGTTATAAGAACTGCTCCTACAACCGTACTTTAAACTGCTATTACTGTTATCAAACAAACATTAGATAAAAACTTGTTTTAGTTTGGGTGCTGTAGAAATATAGAAATGGTTTGCACCATTAACATTTTTCTATTTTATAATTACTTAAGGTAGTGGATTATTAATCGTTTTCAATAGAACAATGGTGTTAGTGAAATCCTTTTTATTTCAAGGCAATTATGATGACTGGTTTGGGTTCGTTAACTACATTCGAATCTACGGCGGGTTCAGTATCAGTCATGTTATCTTTACTGGCCATTCCCATTTTCGTGATTCTGTACTTCATGTTCAGGTGCCGAGTAAGGGTAAGTTTTAAATGTTTTATATTTAACTAAAAAAGATTTAAACCGTTTCTTCTGCGCAGTGAAAGGTTTTCCTCAACCAGGCTAGTTAAATTCCTCATATTGGAAATTTCTCGATATTGCTGTATTAGTTATATATAGCTGTATATTACTGGTATAATATGTATATATTTTACAAATAGTATACGTAAATCTTGTTTCAGAATATCATTGATGATGTGAAGTAATATGATAATGCTCTTTTAGAAGTATATAAATAAATGCCTTACATTTTTGCCTTTTATTTTTCAATATAAATTATCCTATTGTACCTCATCTCAGCTTCTAAGAGGAAGTAAGGATTGTAAATTTGCTGTAGATTAAGCCTCCAGTTCTTTTCGTCTGTGCTTTGCAAAGGGACCCAGTATCTTTCACGGAATAGACCTGTGTAAATGCATCCCGGTGTGAAATCATAACACTTTATAATTTCTTTCTCCCCGGGCTCGCAACTTTTGTTTGCTTGCGATATCAGAACTTTAATCATCTTCTACGTAAGGCTGGGCGACTTTATTTTAATTCTTAATATCCCGAGACTATCTTTTTTTCACTTTATTTAACAGAGCTTTATAGCTCATGCGATTATGATGCCATATTTAAATATTGGATTATGAATACTTGAAATTGTTAGTAAGAATAAGAAAACTAAAACGGGAATAACAATTACAAAGAACTTAAAATGGTTTTAATAATCATCTGAACTGATGGAACTGAAACTCGTAACCACCAACATTTTTTATGGTGGATAACTTCATCATGAAGCACTTTATATCAATTGAAGTTTGACGATAGAGTGGATATGATATCCACACTCTATATAGAAAAATAGCGGGTAGGCATCGCAAGGATTTAATATTTTACAAATTAAACAAAGTTTCAGAATGACACCATATTTTATTCACAAATTTTCATAACACCAATTTGTTACCAAAATAAAGGATTATTATTTATTTAGTCGTACACACATATATTAACAACTTATAAGAGACGGACGCGACAGAATTCAGCGACTGTACGTTTCATTCGAAGAAACGGCGCTGTTCTGAAAGGTACTGCAGAGTACCCTCAACCATCCGTCGCGTCCAATAGGAGTATTTTTTTATTAAGATATTCCGATTTCTTTCAAATAAAAACGTCACAAGCTTCCGCACATTAGGAAAAAAAAAACACTCCTTTTAATACAGCCTTGGATCTTAATACTAAAATTAATAATAACTTAAATTATAACTTCTCATACAAAAATAATAATAATTAATGATAAGCATTATTACATACATCAATACAATCTAAGTAGATAGACCGACGAATTCCATTGTTATTGTTTTTTATACCGTTTCAGTTTTATTATTTAATTACTTCTATTGCACATACATAAAACAAATTCATATATATATATATATATAAATATACATTTTGCATTGATGGTAACAAATAAAACTTTTTAAATTACGATTCGATTGTAAACATGTTAAAAAAAAAATAAAGTTGCGACTAGGAATCATTTTATTTCATACATTCGTACATTATAGCACAATTATCATATTATACGATGAACCAAAATTCAGAGCACGCTGAAACTCTTCCAAACCATACATTAGTTAATTTGAAAAAAAAAAAATTACTTTGTGCAAAACGCCTACGACCAGGTCACTATTTTTACTGTGCTTATAACCTTACAAATAAACACTAATTAATTGTTAGATTTAACTTACCATCCAATTCAGTTGTTTAATATAACCGTCAAAGTTAAACTAAACATACGACTGATCACCGAATCCGTTTTTGTTTAGATTTAAACAAATACCAAACTCCCTCCTCACACCGATTTTTAAAGATAAAATTTTATCTTAATCTAACAAATAATTTATAAAAACTGCTAAAAGCGAAATAGGAATAGAGTCTCGCTAAATCGATTGCAAGATCGTAAGAATGGACAACACGAGTGGACACAATACTGAACAACAAAAAGGACAGCGGATGACGGAGCTGCCAGCAGGCGAACAATTAAAATTACAATAGACTTGTTTTATTCAAATAAATTGATCATAGAATTAATAATTACAATAAAATATCCTTAGGAACGTTCATATTAATCGATAAAATTAATTTACACAATATCCATATTTAGCTTTAAAAAAAACACACACCTTGATCAGAAACTTAAGATTACATCGAACCAATTTATAAACATCATTATCATTATATTAGCAAATAGAATTAATTAAAAAATGTATTAAATAATGGATTACTAACAGCCATTTTATAATAAAGTCCCAAATTATATCAGCTTAGACAAACGCAGCCGTGGACGAAACCGACAATGAAGCGATTATGTATAGAAGAGTGAAAATTTATTAAAAAAAATCTTGAATTTCTGATTTAGAAACTTTAAAAAATATACTTCGGGTCTCTGTAATGAGAGACTGTTTTATTAATTATTAATTTTCAAAAGTTCCTTACTCATTTCCCAATTAGATTAGAAGAAAATATATTTGCCAATCAGCCTCGCCAACCTTACCGATAAACAGTTAAAATTATAAACAATTCAATAAATACGCAAACACAGGCACAAATAAAAAAAAAAAAAATGCAGCGTTATATTAAAACTTACATTGCTAAAATGTGCTGCTTCTATAAGCAATAAGAGGATCGTCATTCGGGAACTCTGCGCTGTCTTACGCAATCGAAACATATCGCGGATATTAAAAAAAAAAATCAACAACAAACATGGCCCGTATTGAAGGAACAAATCAATTAAAAAGCTAAAACGGGTATGCGCTAATCAAAAATGTAGTGCTAATTAATTTATATGTTATAAATTCGTTTCTCTCTTCATAGTATAATCTGTAACTACGGGGGGTATTTACATCTAACTAATAAGATATTACTTTCATGACGCAACATCGCGAATATAACTTGTCTATAGAAATCTGTATTAAATATATATATAAATAAAAGAAAAAACGTGTTCATGGAATCAAAACTGGATACAGGAGGTAGTTTTGTAAATTTACTTCTAATTATATTCGTGAAGTCATAAAAAAAAACTAGTGAATAGGCGACATTGCGTCATAGCTTAGTTAATGTTCTATCACCTATAGCTTATCAATAGCCGCTTACTGCTATATCGCTGTGCGAAAGAGCTAGATGTAACACGCTAATCGTCATAACGTCACACATAAATTTCGTATTGAATTTTAGTGTGAATTAAGTCCTAAATTGGCGTTCAATATACAATAATCAGTGTGTACATCATTAATTTTATTAGCTACCCATAATCCATGAAAAAGAAACAACAACCGAGTTACATATTAAAAAAAAAATAAAAGCCACAAATCAGCGCATCTTGGAACTAATGTAAAAACTAAATCTATTTTACTTTCATTAATTCATAAATTTATATTGACTATCTTATATTTTGAATATATATAACATGGACTCCACCAGGGTTTGTATGCACATTATATTACTCTTTAGACTTAATTACGAAAGTATGAAGCAGCAATTTTGTCGATAACGCTTTCACATAGTCTCTATATAATTTCGCCGCTAATAAAATATTTGCATTTAATAAAAGCATTATGTCGCCCATAAATAACGTGAGGAAATATTGAAATCCGCATCAGCGGTACACATCGAAACAACATCGAAGGTGAGATCAGACAATACATTATCAAAAACGCGACAATCATCAATTCGAAGTTAGCTCAGCTATACCTTCACTAGTCAGTTTAAAACAATATACATTAGCTTAAAATATAAATTTTGTATACCCTAACAGCATTGCTTGCATCCACATACGTATCTTAGTTCCGCGCTCTTAATCAATTCCAACGTCTAGTCGTTACACAACATTAACATACACACCAATGACATGTTCATATATACTATTTATATTTAACACTTATGTTAATTATAACAATATTATAATACAATTGATAATATTACTAAACAATCCGCAGCGACCGTCCGCTTCCCCATATCACAAAACAAAGGGCACGTTACACTCGCCGCATTGCCAGCAGTCCAGTTAGAGCACCGAGTTACGCTGACGGCGTGATGACCGATGTTGTAAAGTAAACGTGGATAGTTAAAAATTAACCAGCGAATTAAAATAAAGAAAATATCATTAATAGACACTACTACAAAGAAAAAACATTCAAGTGACAAAAACAAACTGTTGTTTATGAGTCTTAACGACTTGAGAATTTAAGTACCAACCAATGATTTCTTACAAGATATTTCCGATCCAAAGTTGAAGGGAAAAAAGGGTTTTTTCTTTTTAATTTTAAACATCTAATTGAGTAAAAAAAAACAACTTTTATTAATAGCAATTCATTCTTAATGGGATGATGTTAAAGGTTAAAATAAAGCAATATTACTATTAGATGTGCTCTAATTTGAAGCTCATAGAAGTAAGGAAATAATATATAATGATTAATGAAGATGATAATTAGTAGTAATTTGCGAGGGAATTGCATCGCATTTAAATATTGAGCAAAAACATTGTCACTATAGTTAATTTTAACTGTCCACATTTGATTGAAATTTTAGAATAATAAACCTAAAAGCCTTTAAAATTTGTTGTAGTCCTCTTTTTACTTAGACATTACTAAAACCAATTTTATAAAAAAGCATTAAAAATTTAAAAGGACTGCCTTAGTAAAACAAAAACATTGGCAAAAGATTTCCAAACACCGACCATAACGCTACCACACAGCCTAATTATTTTATACCAATTAGATGGACCCATCCCGGTACAGTCACATACACTAACAATTTTTTAGTTTGCAACAAAAACTATACATTTGTGGTACTGGGTGTGGTTGCGTGGGGATAGCCCACACATTCTTCGAGTAGATTTTAGTAAAACTTTAAAATACAACAAAGATTTTTGTTTATCTAAATTCTCTGGTTGTCTATTTGTGACAGTATAATGTTAAGACTCTAACCATGATAAAGATTTTATGAAGTGCTCATGTTCAAAAGGTCTAAAATTCAGCTAGTGTCATCATATGTGACTGTACATTTAACATCTCGATATGCACCAATAGCTTCCTTTGACTCATCACCGCAACATATCAGAACTTTGTACTTTCCCACCACTTTTTTTTTTTAATTTTGATCTTACTAATTCATATCAACTATGTATATTATTACAGATTTTTTTTTACATTTTTTCATAATTTATAGCACAATTCCATATTGTCCAAAACTTAATTGCTAATGTCAGAGGAGTTGCAATAAATGATTACAGTATAAAAAAGAAACTTTGGCAGTTTTAAATAACGGAGTCTTTACAAAATATTTTTGGAAATTTACAACCTTAAAACCAAACAATTGGGGGGTCCCATCAACATTGCTAACTCCTCATGCACACACTTCTATACATAAATAATTTATTTACAAAATTTAACATCCATTCCTTGAACAGAACAAGTTAAAATTTCGATTGGACACATCAATACCCTTTCAGTTCATTTTGGCGTAAAATATATTCCAGATAACGATTCAAATTCATAGTCTAATTATATTTACAACTGCAAAAATACCTACATTATTCTACATTTATTATACATTATAATACAGATTATTAGAGTGAAAACAAAATAATGCTTGAAATTAAAATAATTGAATAAACTAATTTGCATAAAATATTAATTAGAAAAAAATTAATTATTCATTGATAGCAGGACATTGCTTACACAAATTTATTACATGTACTAGATATACCGAATGAGAAAATTTCGTTGTGCAATAACTATTTTGATAGGCGCTATAAATATTTACAGTTACACCTAAAAGTCATTATCACTTCACTGGTTTAAATCTTAATGTAGTTCCCAAAATGAAGGGATAGTTCACTCCGGCTTGCCAGCAACCCTGTGAGGTGGTAGCATGTCGTGTCGTCTGTACATGAGCAAGTACGGCATCCTTGGCGGCTTGGGCTTAAGTACCTGAGCATCGGTGACTTGAATCACTGTTGAATCATCATACCTGAAGAGTAAAGTAATGTTATATTGACTGTGTAGGATGATTCAACTAATTTCATTGGCGAAATTCACTCAGTCAATGATATCCTCATGTGATTGATGTTCATTCAATCACTTTTGGAGACGAAAAATAATTACCATCATTGTAAAATATTTTAAGTTTAATTTTCATCTGTAGTCATAGTCATTAAGTAGTTATCTACATTAATCATATACAATATAGGTCATGTGAAATTAGTGTGAAAAACTTATATCTCCCTCCACTTCTGCAATCTGTTTGGTAAATATGAACTATTTCTTAGAAAATAAAAAATAGCAAATTACTTTTAAAAAAAATCCTAAAAGTGACTAGAGCAACTTAAACTTAATTTTTGCCTATCAAGAAATTAATAATAGGCTATTATTAAACTAGTTTTAATATTATATACAAAATAAAAAGTAATATGACAATATACCTTATCCAGCCGACCTGTCCATGGTATGTATCAGTAACATAATGGCCCTTGACAGCCTCCACTCCTTCATGATATACCACAGCAAACAACTTGTACAGGCGTTGCTTTTGCGTGTATTTTAACTTCGACGACATTATCTCTGTAAATGGATAGATTAATTTTAAGTATCACAGCTAGAAACTAGTATACCATCATAAACAAAATACATTTCAGTACTCAGTTATTGTTGTCCACATATTGATGATTATTTTAATCATTTTCAGAGACGAAAAATAATATACATCATTGTTAACACATTACCACATTTAGTGCCACATAAATCTCGAAATACCATCTAAGGAGACCAAGTTTTTAAAGATAAATTTTATCTAGGTACATGTGAATGATTGACTCTATGTGGTAAATAAATATTTGCGCTATTATTATAATACAAACAACTGCAGTATGAATTTACCGTTTTTTACAAATTTGAGAAAGACAGTGACTAATGGACCATTATACTCCGATCAGTTTTTGATACTCGATGTGTTAAGATGGATATAGTATTAAAGAATATTTTAAATAAAAAATGAGAACTAGTTAACAAAGTATGATTCGGAATAAGTTTTTACTGCAAATTTATTTAAAATGGTTATAACATACTTGGATCAATCTTTAGGTCGATTGGAAAATCAATATTCTTGACAATCTTAGCAGTGTGACCCTCAGAGTCTAGCTGGAAACACTTTAGATGCAACAGCAAGACAACTGGCAACTCTTCTATTGAGAGCTGCTGCCACGCATCTGAAACACCTTCCAATGTGTCCTTGCCAGCCAGAAGTTCTAAAGCATCCTTCACCGTATTTGAACGCTGCAACAAATAAAAGTTATAGTATACAGTAAAAAGTTTTTTAAACACAGTGCTGATGGTAAACTTACAAAGATTATAAAAAAATATATATTAAGAGTAAGCTTCAAAACATCTAAAATGCGTTGATTAAAAGAGATAATAAAAGGATGAGTATTTTTTACAATCTTTTTTTTTTTTTT
>DWLS01000456.1:0-30327 GCA_018246255.1 Pachliopta kotzebuea | reverse complement strand
ACCCTGAATTATTATAATTTAATATATTATTGAATTAATTATAACAAAAAAAATTCAAAAATTACATAACCCATTTAAAAAAACCATCACTACTTAAAACACCAGTTTCATGCATTCATATCAAGGAACAAAAGCTGAGAAGTACTCAATCCATCGACCATTAAGTAACCCTCTTTTTTTGTCGCGGTGGAAATCTTTAAAAGTTACCCACCTTCAGGTAGAAGTCAGGGTTATGAGGGACTTATACCCTCTAAAACCCCATCGATAATCATTGAAGGTGACCCCGAGATCTACGGAAGTCACCGGTACCTCCCTATAATGCTACTGAACACATACTAGATAGAGCTCTTGCCTTTACTAATATAGACAGTATGCTTTAAGGCAGCTGATGGATGAAATCTGGACCTTATCCATGTGAGATCATGCTGTCAATCCCAGCAGTGGGAAAGTTTAATCTATTCAATTATGTACCGTTTGTAACAATTTTATTAGTTTTCCACCAAAATTGGACAGGGAATTTTACTCTTATTCTTTACATCTTAATCTTATTACTCTTTATTCTTTCCTTAACGATTACTTCCTTGAAATAAATGTTCAGTTCTGTTGTGGGTTTGGTGGAGCCGGGCTGGTGAGTGCGGTGCATCGTTCGGTTGGGCAATTCGTCTATTTATATACGGCGGGCTGCGAGCTGCGGCATCCGGATCATCCGTGTTTATACAAGTAACTTACGCGTTAAATTCAACTTGGTGAAGTACCAGGTTCGAATCCTACCAGCACTATTACTCAATCAATCACGTGCTTTGAGACATATATCAAATCGAGTGGCTACAAAATACCACCAGACACCTTCCGCTTTAACGTGAACATCATCATCTCCTACTAGACCTGACAACAGTTGATGTAAAAGAACTGGTAATCATTCAACATCTTAAAGGAGTGTTGAGTGAACACTCCTCTGTGTCGTTGGTTAAACATTAAATATGAAGAAAACAATTCCCTATCTGTAGTATCGTTGTATACGTTATATGGTGATGTGACCTTGATTTTCTACTTGCTGGACAAAAATCCCAGCTGTGGGATTGTTAAGTGTCCTGTTAATGTTATTATTACACGTAATCTTATATGTCACTCGGAACTCGTGTTACATCGGTGCAAAGTTCAAGATCAGCTGACCATCTATGGTCCAGATTCATCTCACGCTTCCGCATTCATTGTTACATTCGAAGCTGATTTAGATCGTTCCGAAATGAGGGTCTTATCGGAATAACATATCCTGACCTTGGAGGTATCTCGCGAACTGCTTAATAGTTTAATTTTTTAAATTTCTATGAGGGTCATCACGTTTATAAGAGAATACACGCATGAGGTACCTTACGCTTGACCTCCTTTTCAATGCTGCTAAATTTGGTAACGAGGTCGATTGTACATTTTGTAATTTTCGTTGGTGATGGTAATGGGAAATTTATTGATTATTACAATGGTAACACGAACTCCACATGCTTTTGTTACTATTCGTCTCCTGATGCCGTGAACTAGAGTTCATATTGTTTATGTAGTAGTAACTGTTGCGAGGTGGGGATGGTGCGGGCTTCCGTCTCCCGCGGAGCTGCTCGCCCCGCCTCCACACGGAAGAGCTGAGCCTGAGCATTGTTTCCCTAACAATTGTTTTCCCATTTCCACCTGGTCCCCGCTCTGGTCTCCTCCGGTCACCGAGCCGGGGTCCGGCCGTCGCTCCCGCTGCTGACCGCCGGCCGTACATCGACCCCGCGCTCCCGCCGACTATCGCGTCCCACTAAGAAATCCGTATCATTCATCATTACCCACTGATAGATGTCCACCGTTGGACGTAGGCCTCCCACAATTGTATGAGGATTTGGATTTTTTTAAGGTTATATATCAATAAGTGTTATACAAACTGACACGTAACATTGGTTCGAATTCCGCCTGCACCAATGAATTGTTCAATGTTACATTCAGTTAGTATAACACCTAATATCACGTGTTTTAAAACACGTGTGAAATGGAGTGGATATAAATATAAAAAATCCGCAATATCCAAACTATACTGCGGCTTTATTTTTAATTGCTCTCCTTCGTAATGTGGCTAAGGGATTATTGATTGTCGTTGTTTTGCTCTTTCTCTTCCTTTCTATTTTATGTTTCGGGTTGTCATTATACAGATTCATCATTAACTGATAAACATCTTCACCTCCCCCTCTAAGGTCTCCCTCAAAGATCTTCCCATCAAGTCAGTATTCCCGTTCAATTACGATATGGGCGTATTCTAAGAGTGAATAGGCATTTGCTAGGTTAATGCGCTTTACCAACATAGACCACATCATCACTTAAAATAAGTGGGATCGTGGTCAAGCATTGATCTTTAACTAATAAAAAGATTTAAAAATTCATTAATGCATTCCCGGATTCGAACTTGATGCCTACAGTAGAAGACAAGCGTCCAAACTACTAAGCTATCACGAACACGAGGGGATTTGGGTATTGTCCACGTTTTGACTATTGAGGCTAGCTTATGTCCAGCAGTGAAGGTAGAATAAGACTGCACTGTACCCACTACTGGGAATCGAAGCTTTTCACTTAAAGAGATTCAAGGTTATTCTATCGACGGCTGCTATGGTATCGACTTAAACCTGTCGTGAAGTCGTGGTAATAGTTTCAATGTCTACCTTCCATTTCAAAGTTACTGAGTTCGAACGACCTTCACCAATGAATTCTTCAATTCACGTATCAGTATAACACCAATACCACATGCTGTGATGGTGAAGGAGAACATGAGGAAATCTGCATATCTATATGATGACTATTTATCGGACTGGTATGTGGAATGGAGAAAGCAATGCCAACACCACTATGGTTCACATGTGGTTCACTACACATGGTGACCACGATCCTCAATGATGAGGGAATACGACTTAGAAGAAACAAATAGATTATTTAGCATAGTTGCCGCTGTTACCGGTGACGAGTCGGCTGTCTATTTTTATTACTGAATCCGAACGGTGACAACGGCCGGTGGTGACGGTGGTGACAGTGCGACGCACCCTGGCCGACGGCCAACCGCGCAAAGACCAGAGGGTAGGAGAACAATTTATTCATACGTTTAATTTTCTAGTCTAATAAAACATATGAACTCTCGTTACCGCAATAATTTCACTTCCATTTATCACCCTTTAGAAAACACAGTAATTGCACATTACTGTTTGGCAGCGGTAATATAAATAATTACTATTCAATCTTACCCTCACTTTACTGAGTTATGACGTCATAGTTTATAAGTAAACAAATTGAAATTACTAAATTCACTGACCTTTAATACTCATATATATTAAACAATGAGGTTTTATTAAAAAAAAAAAACGATTATGGCACAAAATAACACGATTTCATACAAGCTTATTACTATAGCTTTATTTGGAATTTAAAAAAAAAATTAATTCTGATATATTTAAAAAGTATCAAAATTACAAGTCGGAGTCTATGAAAAGAAAATAGTTTTACGGAGCTATTGCTATATAACAGATTTTATTATAGGGTGAGTACACCTTTATATCTAAAGCATGTATCACACGTTCATTTACTACCTGGTAAGAAATTAAAAAAAAAAAATAGACCGCAGTAAGGAATCATTTATACAAAGGATGAGTATGAAAATTCATAATTATTCATTGCTCAACAGTTTATTTCTTGACATATCTATCTGTTCAAATTTTACCACAACACTAAAGTAAATTACTGTTGAACAGTAACGTACACCATCACACTTTACTACTGAACAGTTAGAAGCAACGACGAGTACATCTATGTATTCGGATAGGAAGAATGTCGTATCATAAGTCATAAACGAAAACTGATCACCGCTCGACGACGTTCACCAGCACCACGTGCTCGCCGCGCACCATCAGCTGGGGGATGTGCCTGGTGCACTCCCACACACCCTTACCCAGTGGTGTCTCCGTGACGGCGGGCACACGAGACACAGTCGCCGCGGTGCCCCTCGGAACCGGTGTGCCTGTCACATAGTAACCACTTATTGGTACATCCATAGAAACCACCATCACCACCTAATCATTAACTGAGAGCTGATCTCACAGCAGTTTATATATATTTTAAGTTGTAAAAATATCGTACCCATACAAGGCGGTATCTTCCTCTTCTTCATGGACTTCCTCTTCCAGACCTCCAGCACGTCGGTGAGGGCTAGGTTCCACTGCTTGTCGAAGGCGACCAGGGTCGCGTGCAGCACACCGCGCACGCACGCCGCACTCCTCGTTATCACCTGCGGATGAGGATACCTTCAGATAACCACTCCTCACCATCGACATATCCCTTAGGTTATCGTTAACCGTATTCTGATCACGGCTCCTTCCGCATCCACCATCACTTTTCATATAGTATATATGAGATGATTACTTGATAACTGAAACACGTATAGACATACCTAGATTCTAGTATAGACACATCTAACTAGTATAGACACTTTTAAAAAAAATCTAATCCGAGGGGGTGTGATGGGTCCCACACAACAACTAACGAAACCCAAGCTCCAAAACAATCTCACCTGTTGGTGGTGCAGCCTGCTAATCAACTGACGTGGCTCTGGTTACCCACCGACAGGGATGGGAGATGGCACAAATCTACCCACTATTGGGGCAGGTAATATTCAGCAGTGGTCTATCAGCTGATGATGACTGAACCCTACTTTACTTAATATACATTTACAGAAGTTCATAGAAAAGGCGCACAGATCATATCTACATTCTAGTATAGACACATCTAGACTCTGATATAGACACGTTTAGACTCTAGTATAGATACATAGACTCTAGTATAGATACATCTAGACTCTGATTCAGACACATCTAGACTCTAATATAGACACATCTCGTTTCTAATATAGACATATCTAGATTTTAGTAAAGACACATCTAGACTCTAGTATACACTTCTAGTTTTTAATATAGACATATCTAGATTTTAGTATAGACACATCTAGACTCTGGTATAGACATATCTAGACGATAGCACTAATGAGACCTTTGATGATGATACGGGAAAAATAATCGGTACTGATTAAAAAAGAAACCATGTCTTTAACACGTTACATTAGCATTATATATTTTTATATTATCGAAGGTCATTCTTTCCCGGTCGCTAGAGAGATTTAAGTAACAACTTATTAACCTTGTCCATCTGTTCCAGGTAGTTACCGACCACGGCCGCGGTCACACCACCAAATGTGTTCAGCTGCAAACGGTGCTTCCATTGCTGCAAGATGCCAAATACCCTGGTGAGTTTTTCTTAGTCAACAGCCGGTACCACTAAACTGGCAAACAAGTATACGGCCTGACTGACGGTAAGCAGTTACCGTAGTAGACGGTAGCAGCACTAGATTCACCACTGCAGGAACTTTCTCACGCCCTCTCTGAACAACTCCATTCTGTAGCTCCTTGGGAAGACCTCAGTAAGAGGGTCATTCAATAAATTAATGGTTCTTGGGAGGAAATTTCTTTGGAACCTCCAACAGTGGAGAAATTTAGGGCCGTTACCAAAGCAGCTGATATCGCACCGATTTGAAGGGTGCTGTATGCTGGTGAAATTAGTGGGGTAACGAAATTTAACAACTTACGTTTTAAAGCGAGCGCAATGTGGTGCTGTGTATACTAACTCAACTAGCGCTGTTATAGGCAGACCCATCACTTACCATCAAGCATCATCGGACTTATATCATATACTTATAATCAGCTGATAGAGGTCCACAATTGCACACAGGTCTTCCCCAATAGTGGGAAGATTTGGGAAATTTCCTACCACTCTGGCCCAATACTGATTGAAGGGAAGGATTAACAATCATAGTTACATTATTGTTTAACAAATCCTTTAATAATTGTTTAGTCAATGAGAATATTCGGAGTCTCTGTAGTTTTTTTATATATATAAAGATTAATAACCACCATCCCACCCGGTGGTATATGGTGATGGTGGTAAAAGAGTATTAACCCAGTTAATTCCTATTCACTTTTGATTTGACGACTGACGCCTCACGTATGGGAACACTAACGGATGCAATTTGTTCCTGGTTTCCTACGTACTACGTATGGGAATGTTTAAAGTATTGCTAAGTTACTTTCAGAGTACTTAAATTAGTTAAGTTTACTTACAGTACTGTAAACAGAACTTTAATTGTACAAGTACTAGATAACAGCGGCGTGCCCTTAATTCGTATGGAAAAAAACCGGCGCGGTCGTGACGTGGAAAATTACCGAGTGAGCAGCGAGGCCCTTCAGCTGGTGAACCGTACCAAATATTTATGAACGGAAAGAGACCAACTTATCCTCAACTTGATGCTACTTACAGCTTAACCTTGGTAGGACGCGTATCCTTGTCCGAGGACTAGACCACGACCTCGATCAAAGGTTTAACATACGCTGTATTAATCAGTAAACGTATTAGAGCTGTGATAGCCTAGTGATTTAAACGCTTGCCCTACTCTGAAGGTACAGTTAGTATAACACCTAATATCACGTGCTTTAAGTCGTATCAAATCGCGTGGATATAAACATAAAAAAATGTATGAGTTACTACGAAGAAGCTAGTTACAAACTAACAATCCTTATTGACTTTAGATATTTTTTTAAATATTCGAACTGACTAGATTAAGTGATACGCTTGTCCATAACTTAAATATAGGTATAACAGTATACAAAGCACCGCAAATCGTCGCATTGAGACTTTAATTCTTAAATCTCGTTACCGCAGTAATTTCACTAGTTACAGCAATCTTAACACACGAATGTTTGCAATTTACAATTTCGCGGTAGAAGGAAGTTGCATTGGTACCTACATAAACGGTTCCCCGCAAAACAGACCTGGGATTGGAATTTAGGATAATTTACTCTAGGACAATGGTTCAACGTGATTAAGTGCTGCTTGATTGTGCGTACCGTTGTATGTGTCGCAAACTGGCTTAATATGTCAAGGACAGACGAATTGGTTTATCCCCACCGACCTACAATTCAACCAGCACGCCGCCAAACTGCAGCGCACACACGCAAACACGCTGACGTATACACACGTACAAGTAAACGTACACACGGGCGTGCACGCGGCGACCTCGCACCAGGCCGGCTCGATCCGTAACCACCCAGCCAAGGTCCCGACGATCTCGCCGGCTTTATATATAGATGTGATGTTTTCCCGATGATATCTGAATACATGTATCACCCACCGTCTCTTTGGGATGATCCATTACCATGAACGTGGGCAGATCCCGGCAAATCTAACAGGGACCACTTATTTACACAAGAATTTTGAAATCAAACGAAACTAACAACGGCCACATTAACAACGACGTAGAAATTTATCTTAAAGCAAAAAATATTTGTAATGAATCGTATTTCAATTGAATTTTTGTTAATCTTCCGACCAGGAGTTCGTCAGCCTCAATCTCCATCTAAACTTTAGACTATTCGTGTCCCAAAGTTAACAAATGCTAGAATAAGAATTATATCTAGTGCAAAGTACCAATAAATTGGTATAGTCCTCCTCATTTAGAGCGAAACGTAGAAAGAAATGGGAACAGAAATTAAGGAATGGAAGATAGAGATGAAACGACAGAAGGAAATAGGATAATAAATTATATAACGATAATTGCCAAAAAGAAAGAAGAAAGCTCAGTCCCACTATACCAAGGAACGATTGAAGATAAACAAAAATTTGCACATTCAATAGCGGATTTACTACATACCTTTAAAGTATGATAAGACGTTATCCATGAATTTTGCTCTAATTACATTACTAATTAATCCAATCTCAATCCCGTGTGTAATGAATAAGGTTATAGAAAAAACATTGCCATTATATCTAAACAATGGCGACACCAATCGCTTTCTCGTTTTTTTTATTTATTTTATTGTTTATATGTAAACAGCATTTACTGTGCACGGTAGAGCTAAACACAAACATGTACCTTCAAACCGATCACTTGGCAGAATAATTGTAAATAATAACCTTTATAAGAATGATGATTTAATGGTACAGTTTAAAGGGTTAATTGATTTTTTAAATACTACTAATGTGGCAAATAAGCATACGGCCTGCCTGATGATAAGCAGTTACCGTAGCCGATCTCGGAAGAAATTCATCACTTTTTGAAATACTCCATTCTATAGCCTCTTGGGAAGACTTAGGCAGGGCATTCATGCCATAATTTGATGGTTCTTAGAAGAAAATTCCTCTGCAAGAGGACCGCACAATGCCATTGCGGTTCTAGAGTGTGAGAACAAACTTCTAGATTATTTATACACAGAATTACAGAGAAATGGTATGTACATGAATTTCTTCTAGTTGTTGACCTGCTGTTGGCAGATTTGATGACTTTGATGATAAAACTAAAAAGACTGTAATTATAAACTAAAATTGCTTAGTTATTTACATTACCGTTTATTAATAAATAAATTACAGAGTTTAATATAAATAGAAACGAGCGAGGCGATGCTGAGTGTGTGTATATTACAAAACCAAGGTCCCGATAAGGGCATGACGCGTAAAATTCAGCCGAGACGCGGTGCTAATATAAAAATGGCGCCGCCGTGTTCCGGGTGGAAAGTTGTTCCCGCGCAAGGTCGGAGGCGGCGCGATCGTGAGGGCACTGCTCCAATATCTGCACTTGACTGCGAGCAGCCTCGCAGACGAGCCAACACGCCGCAGTACAATCAACCTTGTATTCGGCGAGATAAATCTGAATAGCAACATTTATTATGAATCGGCGCTTCAGTCCTTACCTCACGGATTACAATATCCGAACACAGATTCCTTTATCAGATTTATGGCAAACATCAAACAATGTTATAAAACTGCAGCTAAAATTTATGCAGACCATAAAATGTGCAGCAAACAAATCCACTCAGCTGTTACTACAGGCAAATTGAAAATAACTGTGAAGACATAATATTTGCATTACAGCAAATTACACTCAACTCAATGACATCACAAACAAAAAAGATTATTGATAATTTCCACTACCCCCGGGATTCATACCAATCTCTCCTACTCCTGGTGCAACCTGCCAATCAACAAACGAGGCACTGGCTTCTCACCAACCGGCATTAAATCAGCGTGGAGGGAAACAATCCAAAAGCCCAAACCTCTCACTATTGAGGGAGGCTTTGTCTAGTAGGGGACGACTATAGGCTGATGATGATGAAGAAATAAACTGAACTTTTTTTTATACTACTAAGATGGCCAACAAGCATACGGCTTGCTTAATGGTGACCAGTTACCGTAGCCTGTAGACGCCTGCAGCACCAGAGGCACCGCTGGCGCATTGCCGTCCACTGATAAATCTTATCACGACTTTTTCGAAGAACCTTATATCTTAAAAATTGATTATCATTACTACAACATCGAATCGTCTAGTTTAGCTTTGTACTTCATGATGAGAAGAAGAAAGTATTGCAGCAACCTGCTGCCATGGACCCGTGAGTGGGAGTGATGAAAAGAAGAGTGATCAAGTTCCATCCAGATTAGTTCTTTCCCATATAGCCTAGATCTCCTCATACTATAAGATGGGATCGTTTAGACAAGATGCAGTGGATGCACGCGGTTAACTTATTACATAAACGGTTGTATCCTTATGACATTATATGGAATAATGAATTCTAGAGACAGAGGTGTTGTTGAGAGCTGTGGCGCAGTATGCAGACGTGGGACCATCGCCGCTGCAGGAAGAGCATTGATGCAGCCAATTTAGCAATCGCCGGCGAGCGGGCGAGCTCAATTGTATCAAGTGCGATGCAGGTGAAGGCACGTCACCGCCTTCACAACGATGCGGTGTAATTGAAATGACTGGAAGACAGGAAACTGGAAGACTAGACGGGCGAACATTTTCTGATTTTGTAGAACTTCGACGTAAACTTTTAAAATATATCAAACAAAGATATAGAGAAAAAGGGCAAAATCCAAAAGAAAAGTTAAATGTTTATTGTGTCCATCCAAATGATAGCACCAAATTTTGCTCACGTAATTTATAACTCCATCTAAGATACGTACGTAATTATACCTCCTTCAAGAGAAGCTTACTATACAGAAAGTATTTTCCATTACGAAATGAAAATTACGTGAATCGTCATTAAGAAAATTCTTCTTCGAGCAACTAAACAGATTTAAAAATTTTACTGGTAGTTTTTATAACTGGACATCGTACGTATGTCGGTAGGTGCCGCAGTTCCTATTGCATCAGACAAACAGTAACTTGTGAACATGACTGTGTTCCGATTTGAAGGATGATGGGTACTAGTGAAATTATTTAAATAACGAGGCTTGAAATCATTTGTCTCAAGGCTAAGCAATGTAGTGCTGTGAGTACCATATTAACTAGCAAACATGTTATGGTCAAGCGTATCATTTACGATCACAAAAATATTTATGTTGTAATCCGTTGATGTCCAGATAACAAAGGTCACAAACAATTATTGTATAGTTCTAGTGCAGGCAATAACCTGAAACTGAAAAGCTGCGGCGGGCATTGTTCTGGTTGTTTTGTTTAAACGCGCCCGCGCCGCCGCAGCGGCCGTAGAAAGCAGTCCCCTTTCTTTATTTGTTTGTTTAGTTCGGAGCCGTGTCGCTGCTGGTGAGTCGCTGTTTACATAACGCAATTATTTTTGTTTATCGCAAAACCGCTTTAGAATTATAATATGAATGTATTTGTTTACCTCCCAACCGTGTTTACTTTTCCTATCTGTGTGCGATTCTTTCAGTTTCTTAGCACAAAGGAGTTTGTTTATTAGAACTTTGACATGTCATAAGAGTCTATGTTTTGCTTACATCATCAAAGCGTCTCACAAATACAGATTTCCCTTGTTAGAAATTAAATCCGACAAATTCAATAACTATTTGGTTATTGAAGTTTTACTCTTTTTAAAACTTTAGGGTAAACTTGCCATGGTCAGTTTTCGGAATTAAGATATTTTCATTTGTTGTTAGCAGGTCCAAATATTTACT
The DNA here is from genome assembly GCA_018246255.1 of Pachliopta kotzebuea. NCBI lineage: Eukaryota > Metazoa > Arthropoda > Insecta > Lepidoptera > Papilionidae > Pachliopta > Pachliopta kotzebuea. Next base: position 19,311 of record DWLS01000456.1, on the reverse strand, counting down.
ATTAACAGTGGATTAAATGATTTTTCGTTTTTGATCTGAGACGGTGTAGTTAGATAGTTCTACAGTAATTATTGCTGTTTAGTATCCCACATAAGAACTCAAAGGACCCAAGCCCATCTCACCTGTTTGAGATGGATCATGCTAATCAACAAACAAGGCTCTAGGTTCCTATAAACGCTTGTTGAGCCAGCTTCGTGCTAGAAGGTTACTTTCACTTTTGGAGGAGGACTATGTCCAGCAGTGAATGTCTAACGGCTGATGAAAGTAACGCCTATTTTCCTTGATGGGAAGTTAAAGGCAAAATGTTATGAAACACTATAAAGAGCACTCTCATAGTGGGGTTACAGAGTGATGAGCAATAAATGGTGCTGTATAAATATATCACCATCCCGTCAGTCTCGTTGCTATGACGTATAAAAATTCTGAACGATTGTGAAACAACGGGTTCGGTGCCCGATTACTTATAACTGATCGATTAACGGTCCAACGTTGCACTACCATTTTTCCCGTCTATTAATAGCCTGTGCTAATATTGCTTTTATTTGCTTACGGTCCTACGGGTCCACTTGTAATAGGTCTTGATGAGATGCAAAGGGGGCCCTGCGCGCTCATTGGGTGCAACAAGTCGCGAACATAAACACCAATCAATATCAATAATGGTCGCTCAATACGTTGGGAGATTGAAACTGTACAACACAACCACTGTGAACCAAATCATCATAGAACCGTACTGTACTATACTTTCATGAACTAAGTAACTCGGTAAATTCCGAAATTTACCCCTAAATTTTTTATTCATATAAATTCGATATTTCTCTTATTTTATTAAGCTTACTGGCAAACAAGTATTTTACCAATTATAACAATGAAATAAATATTTTTTGTCCTACGATGCGACGAGACGAGCAAAGCAGCGTCACGTTGCTATGGGCAAGGGTTTCAATTACCATCAGATGAACGCGTTGCTCGTTCCGTCGCCTCGTAAAATATAAAAAAACCGCAAACTGCTCATATAGAACAAAGTGAGGTGTTGAAGTAGATATTGTTATAATAATATCTCAATTCGATGTTGATATTACGCAACGGCGCAGCGCCCAGCGCCCTTCACCTTGATATCGCCGAGCCAAGAGTCCCGGGCCGTGACATCGGTTTGATATCTGCGCGCTTTAATAGTATCACTATTTTAGTACCAGGAAATGGAGACGTAAGCAGGCTCACAGCCTCAGCTGCGTACCAATTGAAAACTGGAGAGGGAATCAACTCGCGGCGATACTACCGACGCGGACGGGGAGCGCGGTAACCTGACGTACAAACATATTATATAACCATTTCATGTACTTTGTTTATTAAAGCGGAATAATAAATAAAAACAGTTAAATAAATGCAATAAAATCTACAAAAACCAATTAAATACCATTTTACGTTTACTAGTTTAGTTAAACAGGCTCTTAACCAATGTTTCCCAAGGTGGAGTGTAGGCTTCAAAAGGAAGCAATTCTCTTATTTAACAAGGTGACTAAAACTTAAAAAAATTGTTAATGCAATTTATTGCAATTTTTAGATTATGGGGGGCGTTTGTTAAAAATCACAGTCCGAGAAAGACAGAAACTTTTTTCTCAAAAGTGGGACACTGGACCAAGGTTGGAAAACACTAGACTAAATCATTAAATAAGACCGTAATGCTTGGAAGCCTCACCTTCAAATTCTAATTGGAATTAATAAATTATTTGTATTATGTAAGTATGTATTTGTTTCGGCCTTAAGATAGATTGACCATTGCGAAAGGAACTCGTCTGGTAGCTATCTTCAGAGTATCTGATTGTAGACCGGGAGTAGAGTACGCGACATAAAGTGTATTTATTGTTGGGCTCTGCTTTAAAAACATCATTAGAACTAAATTAAAAAGGTACATGTTTGTATGTACTTTACCCATCAAAATCATCGGTGTTGACCGGTAATTATATAGTTACGGTCACGGGCTATCATCACCATAACGGTCGTCTCTACAGGATCTATTACAAACTCTGGATACAAACGGAGACGCGCAAATGTAATAGTTGACAATAGAGTTACTATAAAAAAATTCTTGGTGTAATAATTTAAATATTATCCCAATGCTGCAAGAGTTAAATTTACCTGGACGAGGACCATTGTTGCGGCTGATTATAGAAGCGAGATTGCGCCAAGATTATTACAAGTCGAACGGAAGGAAAATCTATATACTTTCGTAACATCGCGCCCGAAGGTTGCTCTGCTGACCCTGAATAGTTTACAAAGCGGAGCTGAAGCGCCGGTACGACGTGAGTCTAATGCGAGATCAGTTACTAAACTCAGAAATATCATGGAATCTAAATTTGTGGCAGTAAGCGATACAACCGTTCAAAGCAAATTCCTAGTTAGAATACATTGTTCCCAGATTGCAATTATCCCTTTATGATCTAAGACCTCACCAGAATTATATACAAAAATCTCAACGAGTATCAACACTTGTGTAAATAAATCAAAGGTCCTAGCATTTGAAAGATTTCGAATAATCAAAGTCGAAGTAAAAATTTGATTTCATTAAATTGTCTAAATCTAACCTACGCCTATAGCTTTTATTACTTCTATACAATTCTAAATAAATGAGTGTTAAAAATATACAATCCTTGAGAAAAATATTGGGAATCTTAACTTTAGCTTTAATCTAATTTGTTCACCACCGCGTCTTGACTCTAATCTGTGATCTGCACCTTTCCAGGTCACTCCTCTCTACTTTGTCTAACTGTACAGGCTAATGTTACTACTCTCTTTTTTGATATAATTTTGTTTTAACCTTTATTATCAGCATACAGTTCAATATAGTCAAATGTTCAGCTAGCGTATTTATTTTTAATGTGACTTTATATTACTGGACGTAGGCCTTCCCCAAAAGTGGAGGGATTTGAACTATCTCCCTACCTCTATCCCCTATCTCACCACCCTGACCGAAATCAGGTTAGTGAAAAGCCAGAGCTTCGTTTGTAGATTAGCAAGATGCACTAACAGGAGAGGTTGGCTTGGGTGTGTGGGACCACTTACATCCCGAAATTTCGTTATTTCAATAATGTCAGTAAAACACTCAAATCTGGACCACGGTAATATTTATATACTATTGATTAGCGGCAGAAATAGGAGCTGTGATGATACTTAGCAAGATGATCTCCGAAAACAGAGATGTTCCACTAGTAAAATGTTTAAAGTTTTGTCTTTTTTTTTTACGTATCTATTGGTTAATGCTTGACCACGATCCCACCTGGTGTTAAGTGATGATGTGGTCTGTGATGGTAAAGCGCATTAACCTAGCAAATGCCTATTCACTCTTTTCTTGAAGACGTTGTCTTCGGACGCTGCCAGGGTTTGTGCAGGTCACGTAGAGCTCAGCCCACCCCACCAGCGGAGAGTGAAAGTGCGGGTGGCACGCGAGCGCCGCTTTACTTTACAATCGTTACTTTCCGTTAGTTGCCGAACTTCGTCACGCTTCCTCATAACAAGATGCGGGGCCGTTATAAAGCACGAATATTAATCGAGCCGCAGCTCAGACATTTCCAGAAAATCTAGCCCAAATATGGATAAATACCACCTTATCTTTAAACTCGATTACATTTCGATCAATAATATGGAAAGTTATAATGCAATGTTGCTCATAAGACATTCGATTAATATACGTAAATGTATTTGTCTGTGTGACGGCGCTGCGCTCTAAGTAAAAGTTACTCGTTTAAAGCATTACATTTACATTATAAGCATGACGGTTTGCGAAAGTTAACCACGCAGGTTAAGTTGCGCTGTTCGTCTATTGTCCCTTCTCCTTGATCAATATTTAACTTAGTTGAAAGTACAGGTGTTCTATGGTTATATTGTTTATAGGTGAAATTTACAACATCAATTCCAATGGTCACAAGATTCTTCCTTATGATAACTGTACATTCTTAAAATTTGTTTGAAGGTCCCAAAATTTATTTAGAGATCCTCGAGGGTATCGTTGTGTACAAATGACGCGTAGTTATTCGTCATCAGAAGATTAATCACATCTATTTTTGTTTAAACTGAGACTCGAACATGCTTCATAAATCTACACGTATCTCAACACGAACAAGGTCGATCGGCTAAATTCGGACATTTATATGCTATTAAACAAAATGATACAAAGCTGGCAACATATTTTTATTGATATGTTTGTATATGTCGCAAGATTTACTATTGTTTAATATTTTGATTTATGTAAGCTTAGTAACACGTTTCTAATGCAAACAAAGTTAATGATGTGATGATGATGAAAATTACTAACGCAGACGGAATGACTTAATATCAACAAGCAAGAGTCTTCGCTTTGTGGTACAGGGTTCAATGCTACTCATGAGTAATAAGAGACATACAAATTTAATGTTTGTACAATATTGGCTAACATCTTAATATCAATCAGATACTGTCCCGGAGAAAAATATCACAATGGTAAAACAAAGCCTTCTAACATTAATATCAGTTGAATCGGTAATCGGTTTATATACCTTCGCTGCAACGATATAGAAAGAGTAAAGAAAAGTGTACATATTGTAAACTACTAGTTGAGACAAATTAAGACCTAAATCTCATACGCGAATGGTGACCGTTGACCGCTATAGAAAGTAAATAGCTAATGTACGTAAGCGTCCTTCAAGGCCGTCTCCTAGTGGCCCGCATACCGAAACCGACTCTACAACTCTCGAGATTGAAGTCAAATCTGATAATTTCCAAAACCGGCGGCGCCGGAGCGCGCAAGCACAGCACTCTCCCAATTTGCGCTTTAAAATCTTTGTGGTTGAAGTTGTTTTGGTGTGAGGAGGCGGTGCGGTGAAGCGGTGACAGTTAAGGCGTGTTCTCCCTCCTACACCCCGCGGTGAAAGTGAACGGAGTACGCGGAAGCCTGCGTCTGCAGCGTGACGCGATCGCCGCTCGCACGCGGCCCGCCGACTCCAGCGCAACCAGCATTCAATATTCAAACAGCGAGGACAAATTTGAAACATTCATGAGCGGTCTCCGCTACCAGCAGCGTCCTCTCTTTGATCTCTTCGCTAACTTCCTTCACTAATCTACATAGAACAAACGGTATCAAATTATCTATGTTATACAAAAATTTAGCGACGTAACGAATTTTACCAGCTGGCATAAGAACGATTGGTGTTTGCACTGCAATACAAAAGGCTTCAGCGTTGACGCAGGTGAAATTTCGTATTAGCCTATATTACCATCAAAATGACCCATTTAATCTATAGAAATTTATGTTTAAGATAATCTTTAAGTAGTTACATCATACGTTAGAGGTTGTGTGTTCGTCCTCGGCAGCACTCACAACTTGTCTATAGTATGACATAGCTGGGCGGCGTGGTACGGTTGCGCAAGCGCATTGCTCTAGATCCGCCACTCTCAGTTTCGGTGTGCCACGGTCACGGCCACCTGCCTGTGTTTTTTTGTCCGACGCCAAGTTTTTCTGTCCCTCACGGTCGATTGGCGGGATTGATAGATTTTATCCGTCCCCTCGGGTCTTTTTTAACCGAGTTGACCTTCCGCTTGCTGATGGGGATGATGTTTCTTAACTCGGATATCGCATACAGACACACATACAGCCAAATCCCAAAACTGCTGCTGAAGCCTCAACTGGAACTAAGCGTTGACTTCCTTCAAATTCAATTATATCACCGCATTGAATAATAAGTGATCAGTAATCATTTTCTGTTAAATTTTATATTGATAATTTGATAGTGTTTGGATGTGGGGCTTACCATCTGAATATAGAAGGAATGTAATTAAAATATTTTACTGTACTGTTAATAATTTTGACATCATCATCAGCAACAATCCACTACTGGAGAAAAGACTCTCCCAAGGAATAATCTTAATTTAAACGACAATGTCCGTCCATCAACAATTTTCAATCTCGAGAACTACAAGGGGTAGGAGCTGGTGCTTACATTTGTCATAGAGACAGATCTCGATTAGATAAGATCAGAGCCATAGGAATTTTGTTGGTGTGTGGTCGGGTTCCCGAGTTGCGGATGCCTAGAGTTTCAGAATTTTGTATGGGCCACTTGTTTTGTTTAAACCTCGATAAACTTTGGGCATAGATTTTTATCGTGACGGCTATTTAAATTATAAATTTTAATAAATGATTGTTAACCGTTTGAATTGTGCTTTTTATCAATCTCACACACAAAACTAAAGATGAACTACAATCTTGGCAATGAACTAAAATCGGTCTGAATGCAGCTCCACAGTGCTTAGGAACTCGTGGAGCGTGACTTCCGCACTTTTTGCCGGTGGTGACCATCGGTAAGAAAAATAAATCGGAGCGGACCACGTGATTAGTTGAATGACTGAATTATTAACCGGCAACTAGAAGGCAGTACTCGATTGAGCACGGCTTTTTGCTGATTTATTTATTATGTTACAACTTTACGCTTTCTTCGATTTCTATTGGTTGGTGGTAGTTATTTTTGTAAAGATTTCATAGCTATTTGGGTCTTTTCTGATATATTGTATAAAAAAGATACAGCCAGTGAGGCTATTTATTCACCACGCTGACCATTTGTAGGTTCTTGGAACATGTCGGTATTTTCACATTGATTCCCTTGAGAGGAAGATCAACTCACCTTCCAGACTGCACCATCGCATCATCTTCTTAATAGTCATTAAGTGATATCTAAAAGTTGTATAATTTAATAATAATAATGATTCTTCTTATTAATATATCAGTCAACGTATCTCCTCTCTGTGCCCTCTTGGCTAAGTCTGTTCCTCATATACCCGCTATCAGATAAGTAAAATTGACTTGTTATTTAATAAGTCAATACCAAAATTCTGGAATGATGACGTGATACGACGTCGTGATGACTAACAAAGTTTAACACCTCTCCTGTACTCACCTCGAAGTGCACCGCTCGAGAATTGAGAACAATAAAATGTTAATGTTTCCTTTGAGAATTAATTACACTAGCTTTTAACTGAATTGACAGCGGAAAGCTGTTAAGCAGTTGTTATAAATGTACTCTGCGTTTTTTTTTATAATAAACATTTTAACAATCTTAGCCTTAATTAAAAACAAATTATAATTACAGAGCATACTACATTTGTGTTTTAACTTAAAATGAAACATTTCTCTGCAGCTGGTGAACCTCTGTGGCATTCTGTGGTTTTGTGAAAATTTATACAGTATTACAATATTATATTACTTGTACATATTTTACAGCGTTATTATTTATTCAGCCGTTGTCAAATTTTACCACACTTCTCATTGATTGAGTAAATATAACTTATATAGAGTAAATAAATTCACTATTTTTCTGTCCTCAACCAGCAAAAAAGCACTAAATAAAATAGTCAGTAGAAACTTGGCATTGAAAGGTTAAAAAGTTTTGAAGCAGTGACCGGCTCTTCCTCGGCGTGTTTTGTGAGTGCAATTGAATGGTCAGCAGCGGCGGGAACAATGAGTGTGACCTCGGCAACAATGGAAATGCACCGCGCATCTAAAAACCAATGAGGAAGGAAACCGGCCACGAAGGCGGAAACATTCGGCGGCGCGAGACCGGAGTCGAAAAAATACCGGAATCGTGCAAGCGGACCTTCAGCAGATAGGCGGCGAGGTCGGGCCCTTTATCGCGCCGATAAAAAAACAACAAACAAGTGATAAGTGGGCGACGCGAACGAATCTAGAGGCAAGGTCTCGGTCCCCAGTTTGTGGGTAAAGGTCAATGTCTCCGCTTCATAAAATTCACGAGGCCGGGATTTTTTCCGGCGGCTGTGACGTCAGCGCAGAGAGCCAGTTGTGACAGAGCGCCGCTCACCTTCAGCTTCACCAGATTAATGTGATGAAATAACGGAATAAATGTTGTCTAAGGCCCGCCGCGTGCCATCAATATACCAACACGCCTCATGCGTTTGCGCAGGCTTTTGAAGGTCGACGATGAAAGCAACAGGCGAAAGGGCCTTTCCTTCATTAACCAACACTTTTTTATATATCATCACCATCATTGAACGCCATCCTAAAAATGAAGTTGGGCGGCCAGTTTTTTTTTTATATATTTGTACGATTAATAAAGGTCTGTGGCCTTATGGCCTGGCTGTATGTAAAAATCTATTTTAAAGTGACCCGCTGCTCGATATCTCGTGATAATGGAATCAAAACGAGATAATCTCCGGCTATCGGCCGGCTTTCGGAGAACGCTAAATAAATATTAAGCGATAATCCGAGATACGACGACGAAGCGTCGTAATAGTCCATTACTGCGATGATATTATTGCTCGTTACTAACAGATCGCTAGTGATTGCGGCGAATATGAAGGCAGAGTCGCTATACACTAACAGCAGTCCACTGGACTTTAACCATGAATCGAGTTTGACTATGTCAATATTTTCCAACATTTTTAGTCCCTTGACCCACTTTTGAGTTAAATTTTTTTCTCTATCCTCCTCGGACCATATCATTTTTATCCAATTACCCTCAAAATCAAAATTATGCAATAATTTGTATTAGCTTATTTTTGTTTCATCTCAGCCTATTGCAGTCCACTGCTGAACGTAGGCCTCTCCAATAGATTTCCAGCGCGACCGGTCCATTGCCACCTGCACGTATTTTTGTTTAACGTTTCAGATTTCTATCCTAAATGACAGAATTGCTCTCTTATAGGGCCTACGTTCTTAGAAAACCTTGATCTAAGTAGACACCTTCGCCATTCCTATTCCTATCGCAAAACCGTTCTGTTAAAGCATACCGTGTTAAGAAGGATATTGAAACTACTGGTTAGTAACTAGACTTAACCTATGTCTTAACGAGGTGTGACAGAAGACGCAGAGGCCCCGCTCATTCCATTATCACTGTATCTTCTTTTAATTTCCATTTTCTCTATTCATACGGCACAAGTTACATTTTCGATTTTAAAAACCATAAGAAATCCAACCTGGACACCAGATTTTGCGTGTGTAGTTAACGATGGAACTAAGTATATACAAACTATTATATCTTGATGTTATGTTTAGTTAAACTCTTGCCTGTCTGTCAATGATATCATAAATACAAATCAACAGTATCGTTTTTGATCTCAAGTTTCTCTTTATATTGAAATGACTCAGAGACTATACCTGTCGAAGAAAAACATATATTTGATATTTTTTTCTTTAAAAAGGTTGTTAGAGATATATAAAATATAACATAGTGTTTATTTTAAATATTTTCGGAATTACAACACATTTTTCAGTATGAGTTTTATACCGGTAAGTTTCCGCATGTCCTTGTCCGCGCGCATTAATTTCGATACTGCATTTCGGCAGTCACGAATTGCAGTGAATTGCGGCAACGCGAGGTTTTTTTGTAGGAAAAACGCGGTTATAAAAATCTTTATAATCGTGCAAAATACTGTAGGGTTGAGCAGGAACTAGAAACGCGAAGGTCTAATGTAAACTTCCTAGTTTAGATATGAACCTAGACAAACAGTTGTAGCGATGATAAATATGTAGTTTATAATATACAGCATTGTGCTGGCGGCGTTACCTGCCGATTGTCTTAGATTTATTAAAAAAAAAAACATAATATAGTGAATGATACCACGCTTCGTCACTTCGTCGACACGTGTAGCGACAAACAACACTGCGCAAATGTTTACTATTATACAAAATGGTGTCGTGTGAACATCCCAACGAAATATTACTATCCGCGGACTTATCACTAACGTTTCAATATAAAATTGGAGTAATATGTTAAATTAAAAATGTAATCATCATCATCATCTGCCGATAGATAATTCCGCTGCTGGAAAATGGCATTCCCCAATAGTGGTGGGATTTAAGCCGTCTCCCACCACGTTGACTCAATGCGGGTTGATACGTAGTTAGAGTCTAGAAGAGGTTGCCTTGAGTATCGTGAGTTGTTGTATGAGACCCCTAACGCCCCTTTTAAAAATGTGTCTGCTTGTAATCATCGGAAAGTATATGATTTGTTTCCAACATATGATAGATTTTTTATCATGAAGATAAAGTTATAAATCGTCACCAGTTTGGGCATTTAATATGGACTGTATTACTGGCGAATGTTGTTCTTCCACTGTATGATTGCACTCTTGGCTATCACTTCCAATATGCAAGGTTAAGGCCGTAACCTAAAATCTGTACAGCGTCTGTGTTTTAAATTGGGACATGTTTTGGTCGTAGATTTTAATATTGTAACGGCCTTTGCCATTTCTCATCGAATAACATGTGATGATGGGAATATACACATGCGCAATCCAAACATTGATACGGAGCATTTATGTATGTATACCTAGTGGTGCTATCGGATGTGTACGAGGAGTGCATCAGGAAGTGCACGCGTCAGTCGAGGTCGCGCCGCTGTGCAGCGCCGGTATCGCATTTGCGTAATACTTTGATTGTGACGGTTGTCTAGGCAACAGAATAACTTCTTTCCAATCCTTTTGTTTTTTTATATCTCTTATATATATACGTTTCTTTCATTGCCTTTGAGTGATGTTTATTCCCTCGGCCACTATTACGGCCGTGAATGCTTTATCAGTCCCAGAGCTCGCGGATCCGGACTCTGCAAGCTGAACTATATAAATAAAAATTTAAGGGAGAGATGAAAGCCGAGGGAAAAAAGAAGAGAGAAGGGTTAATTCAATAGATACTTATGTATGTTGTTTCATTGCCTTTATCGCTAAACTATCTATAACAACAATACAGCGTCTGTGCAATTCATCTATTATCTCGGTTAATATCATCATCAGTCGATAAACGTGCCCTGCTGGACCTTCTCTAATAATGGGAAGGATTATAATCCTATAATAAGGATAAAAAGAAAATGTTGCATCCCGAGGATGCTCGCCTAAAACATGGGTTGCCTTAAATCATAGGTTAGAGTAGTAAAGGTTAAATTTAAGTATATATATTGAATACCATTGTTTAGTTTATAAGACATCAATTTGTCAATCCGAAACCCAGTTGTTGACTTATGTTAATAATCGATAATGACATGAGATGGGTCGCCGTTTCGAACACCGTGGACACAATAAAATTGCGCACAATCAACATAACGCGCATTTAATATTTAAATGCGAAACGATCAACGTAATGATCAAAAACAACTTTCGGTTATTCCAAAGGTATACTATTTAAATACTGTAAATGCTTCTACTTTTAAGATCTTGATAGCAATCCACTGCTGCGGGTAGTATTCAATTATTACTTTTTTCATTTATATCAATTTTAACAATGTGAAATGACGCATTACTGGAATTTTTAGGATATTAGTCTTTGAAAGGTGCTGCCGATGTTGTATTCAAACCGAGAAAGAGATGTCCCAAAATATTATTCTGGTAACCGGAAACCATGGTTATTATGCAAGATTTAAATAGATAACGACGAAGATATTGTTATGGATAATGGAACAATGATAAAATAATGTAACATCAGACGTAGCACATGTCGAACGACTAGTATACCTTCTGCTTACGCGCGACGAAACTGGCGCCAGTCGCAATTGGTGAGAGAGACGATTCATACTTTATATCTAATTAATTTTTTTACCTTATACAGCTGAAAAACTATTTATTTAGTTCTCATAATTTTGAAGTTTACTTCATTGGTTTGTCCAATAAAGTTTTAACAAGTTTCAAAGTATATTTTTTCCTGTTTTATCAATTTAAAAGTAGTGTCCAAAGTTAACGGGAGCTCCTAAGTTTGTTAACCGTTCCCGTTGGTAAAGCATCGCTTTGCATACAATTACAATACTTGTACCACATGGTTATCAACGCCTCCTTTTGCTGCCTCCATAACCCGAAGCGGGCCAGGTTGGGGATCTGGCACCGCCAACGATTCCGCGTCGTCGGGACTTCTCTAATAGCTGGAGAAGTCCGGTCGTTGAGGTGCCCTGTCGCTGACAGATCCAGGGCATCCCATTCATAGAGGCTGATGGCTTTCGCGGTAGGTTTAATGGGCAGGGGGCGCCCAGACCGAGTCCCACACACCCCTCCGGGTCCACCCAGGGCACCAGCAGAACGTCCGTAAAAGGATTCCCCCGCGTTAAAATAAAAGGTGTACCACATGGTAGTGAACGTTACTCCTCTGTAGACACCGACACCAACGGCAGTGAAATCACCCGAGTGCGTTTGTTGCGAGGCGATTGCGTGGTCGGATGTTATATTGAAGATGAGTAACGAATAATTATTATATTTAATTAAAAGTAATAACGTTCAAGGCGGTTTGTTAATTGCTATAAAAAATTATATTTTAAATTAATTTTAATATTTATGATAAGGCGTCACGATACAATTGCGTGTTAGTTTAATTGGGAGCTTGCGGGGCGGTGTTATATAAAGCGGGGGCCGTCCGCTCCGCGCGGCGGTCGGGCGTCGAGTGCGCGCGACGGCCGTCGACAGGCGGAAGCGTGCGCGCGCGCACCCGCGCAAGGCTGCGCTCATGACCTCGCGTCGTCTTTGTCTAGCGCTATCTAGCGTCTGTTTACCCGCGAGGCCGAATGCATCATACCTTCGCCGCGTACTTGAGAGCTAAATGATTATTGAAACCATAAATTTATCGTAAGGGAACGTTACTTTTCAAGAGAAACCTTGAAGATAATTGATGTGATAACGAGGCCGTAGTAATGGTAAAAAGTATCGTGTGCCGTAATAACATACACGACGAGTCGTCGCCGTCGACGTTGCTTTCGTGGAATGTTAGTCGCATGCTTAAAGCCTTTTTAGTACCGAGCCGTGTTCTTTTCGTGGATGTCGCCTTTTAAAAAGAATCTCCTTGAATACCTTTTAACACAGTTTATTAAATTTACAGGTGACGGCGAGTCGTAATTGATCCTGCCGGCCGCACGATAAGTCGAGGGCTTTTAAAGAGCTGTGAGTATATTTGGTTCCTTATTTCCATATTTATCTCGGCTTCGCGCCGTGACGTCAGCAGGGGAATAATTTACGTACGCGGTACGACGTCGTTGAGTATCACACGTTCCCAGACTTACTTATAGTTTTCTTACGAAACTTGCGGGTACATACGATCATTGAATTGCGCATTCAAAATACATTATGTGCTCGTAATATCATATCACCACAAAGCGCTGTCGTGTAGAGCGTGTACCGAGACAAAACATGGGTAAAAAATGTATCCTATCATACACAAGCGATACGGAGGCGTTTTTTTTAACCGCACTTCGAATGTAGGCGACCTTGCGACGGTTTACGATTCGGGGTGAGCTGGCTCGCCACCTACTGTACCAGTGTCACCGGCGAAGAAAAAAAAGGAGCGGCACGAGGAAAATAACACAAGAATGTTCATGTTAAATCATGCAAAAAAAATATGACAGGGTGTACGAGAAAACACTGTGTAATGGATTCTTGTGATTGACAATTTATATTCATACAGTTCAGCTTCTTTTTTATGAATCTTTAATTATGCCTTCTGAATCAAAGTCAAATTGACTTCTTCGGTTAACTGGCATGTGTTAGATAAAAAGCCTGAATCTGATATATTTTTCTCGCTGTCGTCTTTGACCGTCTGATCTAGATTTCTGTGCACAATAAACACATCGCCACTTCTCACTCTTATCAAAACTCTATCCTGACTTATCTTATTTACCACAGAAACACTAACGACATGCAATTTTTTATCAGATCCACCTATTACGTCTCGTGCATAACATTGTTTAGATAATCTACTCTTGAATATAAACTTACCTAAAAGGAGGGTGTGCCATTCTTAGTACATATGGCCTGCGCATGCGCAAAACAATGCCTTAGATAAAGTTATAATTTTCAACAGATTTTGGTCATAGTATCAGCAAGGACATCCCGACCCATCTCTTTTGCAGAGAGAAGGATCCTTGTAGTCTTCCAGTGATATGCATTCTATGCCAAGGTCTGATTTGGAGGGCAGTTAAATGTTCCATTTAAATATGTTAAGGTCAAATTTAAATATCCTTTAAGCCTACTACTACTGTTAATATTTACACAACTTTCTATCTAGCCGAAGTTCAGCTAAATGCTGATAACATTCTATGTACAACGAAAACAAAAGGGATTAGTTTTGTTTTTAAATATTCAATGGCTCGTCTAAAACATTAGGTTACAATTGAAAGCGTATGAAAATAAAACTTAAACAGAGACAACATAACGCACGGCGCGTATCGAAGTATTTCAGGGTTACCAGCGCCGATCAATTATCTATTGAGTTGCCCGATTCGGCGCCAAGGCGAGCAGGTACAGCCGAAACAAACTAATGGTTGATAAATGGATTAAATCAACGAGGAAGTACCCAGCGGCGCGCACGATCCGTCCTAGCCGGCCCTTGCGCAGCGCGCACGCGCACGCGCACGCACACACATAGACACGCACGCGCGCACGAAGGAAAATGGCCATGAGATAACTGACATCACAACAAGGTCCCGCCGCTTCGCACGGTCAGCAGAACAGCATAATCAATCCGCTCTCACACTAAATAAATACACTTGAAAGCGCACATTAAAAGGTAAATCTAATCATCTACAAACAGACAGATCACATTAACTCCCACTCACACATCCAAAGCATCATCAATGTGGCTAAAGAAAAAAGAAACTAGTGTTACTAACACTGCAAATGTAGGTGATAGATCTCCGTTGCTAAAGACCAATTAGGTAAACACCACAAAACCTAATTGTACCCTCAGTTGCGTCCAGGCATTACTGAGTTACAAGACTGAGTGTTTAATTGCCAACAAGCACAATATTGTACGAGCAAAATTATCCTTTATCACAAGTTCAACGTTCTGCTTGTCTCGTTGCTATATTGAATATAGCAAACATGAAGTTTACAAAGTTTGAAGATGAAATCATATTTTTAGTGGAAATAGACAAGAAGTCTAAACCTTTAAAGAGAAACAACCTGTGCTACAAAAGCTGTTCAAGCAATCAAATCTGATAATATTTTTACATTAGGCTACAACCTGAATGCAGTCTTGAATGATAATATCAAGCAGAAGAATTTGAAAAGTACCATCGCTGCGATTGTTCCTACTGCTAAGCAATAGTTCATAAACACGATTGTATACAACGCGCAGTTAATGGAATAATTGGATAAAGAGAGGTCATACGTCACAAGGAGATTAGTAAAATATCTCTTACTCCAGGACATGTATCTATATCCCGCCATTCCGCCAATTGTTTAGGTTTCATTTTATATTAAATTAGAAAGTCTAATCAACTAAAGATAAATACTAAAGAATTCGAAAATGGTCAAGTAGTGGTGTACTGATCTTATGTAAACAAAGAAATCTATATACGACGTAACATTAAATTTGCACCAACGTTGAAATTGAAAGGGAGAGAGGAATGGGTATAAGGGGCCCCACATAACAACTCACAGGACCCCAACCAGCCTCACCTAATCAACAAACGAAGCTCTGGCTCTCCACTAATCCGCATTGGGACTGCGTAGCAGGAGATAGACCAAATCCCCTCACTATTGGGATAGCCCAAAGCCCAGCAGTGAACATCTATCGGCTGATGAAGTTGGCATTGAAGTCAGAATAGACCGAATTATAAGGATGTTGTTTCTGTAAATCTCGATAAAGCACTATTATTGACCGAGGATGAATTGCCAGGGATGTAAATAATCGTAGGGATACCAACATGTTCAAAGAACGCTGTATCTACCAATCTGCAAATGGCTGGCGTGGTGGATCATCATCAACATCCCGTAGACGTCTTCTGTTGGATATTAGCCTCCCCCTGTAATGGGGGTTTTGTACCATCTCCCACTGCTTGTCTGTTGATTAGCAGACTGCACGTGGAACAGGTGAGGCTGGCTTGATTCCCGTTAGTTGTGTGGGATCACTATGACGTCGACGTAGTTGATTGATTCCTTCACCGTATCGGGAATATGAAGAGGATTGATTAATTTAATAGAATTGTTTAAAAAATTTAAGATAATTGATATTTTGTTATCGTTTGATTTGGTGACGGTACACGCACGCGCATCACGCATGCCGTGTAACATATAGTAATGACAGTGTGTGTCCCGGGCGGAGCGCGGGGCCTTCGCAGCGGCACAGCCGCTGTGTGCCTCACTAAAATAACGATTAAAAAAGTAACAATTTTATCACATTGAACAAAACTTATAATTAAGTTAGAAATATTTCTGATCAACCGTCAAATATATAAAATTGGATTTGACCCTCCGGACATAACAATTCATCTGTTTGATTGATGAAGCCTCAGTGAATATTGATATTCGCTCGTAGCTTCCACAAATGATATATGCAAGATTTAAACGTACAGAAAATTCTTCAGTTGACAAGTTATAATATCATATAAACAAGATAACGTGATTTACTAGATCCGGACTTCACCATACCCTGCTCATTTTTCAAACTACCCACAAAAAAAGAAATAAATTCCCTTGCCACATAAGCATATGTATAAAGTATATAATGGAATGAAGATAAAGTGAACTGAGAATGAAAAAAAGTCGCTATATCAGAAAACAACAACAAAGGAACAAAAACGTCTCTTACATTAAACAATGTATAAAAATGAACAATATTTGGCTACGACTGAAATTTATGAAAAAAAAACGGAAAATAACAAAGCGATTGATTAAGAATCGAATACAGTATGAAAACAACAGATGATAATAATCGTTGAGGACATACCATTCAAAACGAGAAAAGAACAGGATTCGTAATGAATGTGACAGGTATACAGAGGCAAAATAATGATACGGCGACCAGTTAACCTTCCGACGCTGGGCCGCGGCGGGGCGAGGGGTGAGAGGCGGGGGAGAGGCGCAAGGCTCTTCCTAGGCCTACTTCATGACTCAACACACCACCACGCACCTTTTCCAACTACACACCACATTGTGCAACGAAATTTCTTTATTTCACCGCTGTGAATCATCGTCGGGACACAAAAGAAATTTTGTCATTAACCGCGACGTAATAGCTCTTTGTTGTTATTATATCGCAAAGCCCACCAACAACTAATTGCTAAACGGGGCAAAGATTTCTAGAAACAACGGACATACAAAACGAATCTGGTGATTTGTATAGTCAATAGTCTCTTGTTTATACCGTAAAGCTAAACAAATATGTCGCGTCTACTTGAGGTCTTAAAGAATCACATTACCAAAATACAGCTCGTCGTCTTGCCTTAAACTGATACCGATCAATAACGCTTTACCATCTCTCTAGAATTATCTAGAAAATTTTCTGGCAATTAAAACATCGCTCCGGTAAACGAGGATCAATATTAATGGATATAACAAAAGTATTGATGAACATAATCTTTGCTTCTTCTCCCAAGTTTATAGGGACATTGATTTTCATTATAATTGATTCTATGAAACGTGAATCATCATCATGTGAAAATTAAGTAGAATCTATCATACATTAAAATAACTTCAAAATACATGATGTATTTTTAACTTTGTGTTGTATGAGGCGAGTACACTTGTATGCTTAAGGCCGTTGCAATTAGCTCAATTATCCTCTATTGGCTGAGTATTTCTGCTGCGTTCAGCGTCGCTTCCTCAACAGCAGAATTAATTAGGTCATTAATTATAACTGTAATAAGTATTGTTACAATATCGACTGTTGTGTTCAGTTTCACATATTTCATTTTACTAGTAACAGTTTAGGTCAATTTTGTGGATGTTAAGTTACAAGTGTTTCTGTGTTAAAAAATCCTATGCATTTTTATATTAAACTTTATTGCTCATCTTATATTAGTATTTAAAGTAATTCAAACTATTGAAATCTTTTTTTAATAGTATACTTATTTAATGTTACGTCATTGAACCGCAATATGTAATCGGAAAAATGTTAGTGGCTGGAACTTGGTTCGAATAGATCTCTGTCCCACGACTTGAACCCAGTTGAATTAACATTCAGGCCTGAGACCGGCCGGCTTTCCAAGAACATTGTAACTTATCTATTATTTTCCATCTTGGTAAATTGATATTCAAATATCTTCAATGGGAACTGTTGGCAGCGAAAACTGTTGACAGCTAGCCGCATGCAACAAACAAGCGAGCGCGTTCCAATCGAAATCGGAAAGCTCGTCCACTGAACTTCCTACCGGCAATGGATCGTCGCACCTTCTACAATTTCGGCTGTCATAATTCTGGATGGTGCATTATGTGCATCCTTTGTGCGCCGGGTGGCAGACTGCCAAGCCGGAACACGCGCCGGGTACCTGCAGCTGGCGACTGACGCCAGCAGCGGCAGAATTAGATTTACAACTATGAATATGATGATAGCGTCTCCCAACACTAGATAAGAACATCGGCTGAACGATCATGACGTGGACGATGGATCTATTGAATGATTTCGGCACAAATTCAATTCTAGCTAGTTGTAATTTTTTTTATACATTCATTGTATAAATTTATGATAACTATAACAAATTGAAAGCAATTAAAATTTTTACAGACAAATCTAAGACATTTCCTAAAAATTTGCTACACCAATGTTTTTATATAGGTATATCCGTTTGGATGGAAATTAATTCTCGCCTATTAATGTTTGCTGGATAATAGTCTTTCCGGTTGAAGTTGAAGTTGAAAGTGTAAAGAAGATTCACCAACCTGTTTCTTCTGTAACTGATACTGCAAGTCAACCCGCCGGAGCTGGTAGGACATAAAAAGATTCCGCAATAGACTGGGTCGCAACACGCACCTTGACCCGCAGTCTCTGATCCACGCAACACTTCAGCACCGCGAGAGGTCCTTCCATCTTCTCTATGCGCGTCAGGACATTTTTCGTCGTCCTACTCGGCGGCGGTCTCCTTGGCACCAGACCTGCGTAAAGGATTGATTTTTTTAATCCCTAGACCATCTACAATAGCAATTTACACCACGAAACGTTAACGTGCCAACATGAGTTCTATTTCAAAGGGCGCTGTACGTAGTTGAATTACCATTATCATTACCAACGACCAGCGCAATGAGGTTCAGGGTGAACATACTTTCAGTCGTATTTCAGTAGTATTATCAGTTGCTAAGAGGGTAACATCTCCCGATCGTCTCGTCGCTTCTTCGTCTCAGTTTTCACCCGGTCGTGTTCAAGCGTTGGAAAGCACGATGAGTCATCGGAATTACGATCCATGACAGAGCACTTTCGTTGTTCAAATCCAAAAGTGAGCACTATCGGGTTCCGCAATCAACTCGCGGTGCACGCGAAAATTCAAATGCAACAAGTTTAATTGCGACGAAAGTGAAAATTGACGACCTGAACGTCTCTGCTGTTGTCAACAACGCTGTGTAATGAATGCCAACGACGGTCTCACTATTTAC
>DWLS01000455.1:0-30348 GCA_018246255.1 Pachliopta kotzebuea | reverse complement strand
GTAACTATGAAACCAGTCAGTAACAGCCGGAGATATGTTAAGAGAGCGCATAATTGCAAGTAAAATATCAAAATCCACAGTGCAGAAAGCATTGCTGAAATCCAACAATGTCAGCACCGTGAGCTTTTGATCATCCATTCCCGATCTTAAAAATATAAAAATTATAGGAGAAAGAATACCGCCTTGCGGAACACTGGAGTCGAGGTCAGACCAACAGGAGGCTTCTTGCCCATGATGGACGGATTGCTGTTTATTTATTTATTTAATTTTATCTATAATTATTTATTATGTAATTAGATATCTATTATGTAAATCTATACATGTTACAAATTATTAAAAATATGTTGTCTTTGAACATTATTAATTCGACATGCTTGTATTTGTTATAGTATTTATAATTCATTTGTTGTATTAGATTATGTACACATGTTCTACCGGCATAGAGCATGTTCTTTCTTTTCCACGCTAAGGTTTGCTGGAAGAGAACTCATAGAGTTAAGCATGCTTTTGTACATATTTGTTTAAGATCTTTTTTCATACCGTATATATAAAAAGAATAAATAAATAAATAAAAAGTTGTCGCTTCAATCGAGGTATGGTTTATGTCAAGCATATGAATATCATGTAGCTTGTTTTTTATTTATTGCATAAATTATCGTATTAATGTGTGTATAAACATGAAAGATATCTAATCGTTAAGCTCCTAAAAGCGCAATTGTAGTTTTGTTATAATATTTTGTTCTTTAAAAACTTTTTTATTTTATCTCAAAAAATTATTAGGCTGTGCTTGATAAAAAGTGTTGTAATTTATACATTAATTCACGTGTGCTATATATTGGAGATACAACAAAAAATATATAATACTATTCTTTTACATATTCTTCGCAAAAAAAATAGTTTTTTTTTGAAAACACGTTCGTCGCTTTTCAAAATTATTTTTGATTATACATATATTTTATTTTTATTTTAGAAACATTAATTGGAACATGAACAAAATTTTGGCGCCGAGCATCGAGCATCTGTCTATACCAAAAGACGAGTACACATCCATCAGAGCATATAATGTGTCGAAATTATGTTGTATTTTGGCGATGCACTATTTGGGCTACCGTTGGTTAAATACCAGTAAAACGGTTTTTTGCGCACATCCCGGATCATTCATCAAGACAAGGTTGTGTCGCAATTGGTGGGTTTATGAAGCCCTCTACACGTCAATGTTGCCGTTCTCGAAAACCATTGTAAGTATACATAAATAGTGTTTTAAAAATGATATAACTATTGAGCAAATTTTTTATTTACTATTTAATTCACAATAACGTTATTCTCGTTGAGAATATAATGAATTTAAAGTAAACAAGTGGCCCATAAAAATTCAGAAATTTTGGCCACCCACAACTCGGGAATCCGACCACATATCAACAAAATTCCAACAGCTCTGATCTTATCTAAACGAGATATGTCTGTATGTCTACCCCATGTAGTTCTCGAGATTGAAAATTGGTGACGGACGGACGGACATTGTCGTTTAAATAATGATTTAGATTTACATTATTTCTTCGTTAAATTAGGAAGATATATGTGCAATATTATCATCAACGTTATACCAAAAATTTATATACCTGCATCCCTACTGCAGTAGCCATGAGTTTTTTTGGGAACACAGAGGTCCCTGGGTCAATTCTGAGGCCATAGGGTTATTTCGAAAGCGACTAGCTAACTACCACCCCGGTATTGTAAATATTGAGCCATATCACCATTGCAGTATTTTGGCTGACTACAGATGAGACGACACGTTTTACTATTCAGAGACTCGTTGTCACTAAATGTGTTTTTAATTCTTAGCCATTTATAGAAAAAAATAATACGTGCATATTTGTTTTCCCCTGTATTGCATTAGCCGCAGTATAACTGCAATATCTCTTGTAAAAATAATACATAAACCGTGTTCCTTTAATATATATTCTATAATACAGCGACAAGCCGCAAGTACGATTATTTATTGCGCCACTTCGCCGGAGCTGAATGGGTTGTCGGCTCAATACTTTAAGGATTGTCAACGATGCGACGAAAGCGACCTTGCGAAGGATACGCACTTGTCGTTCAGAATTAACGATTTAACTCGAGACATTTTACGAGACCGAATACCTGATGTCATCGATACCTATAGAGTTGTTGAGAACGCGTCGCGTAACGTCGATGATCACGAAAATGTAAAGGAAACGATGGAGCAAAATACTTTATTGTCAAATTTATCCAATTAATATGTTATTCATTTAAGTTGTGATTTACCCGTAAAGAAGTATTTTTTGTTAAATGAAATTTTGTTTCAAGTTTGTTGCAGAAAGAATAATAAATGAAATAGATTTTATCTCTAAATTCTTTTTATTAATAATAATAATAATATAATTGTAAACTTACAAAGCATTAAAAGTGTATAACGAGAACTACGTACAGATAACTTTGAATGATTTAATGTTAAAAATAACAATTTGTTAACATATTTTGCAATTACTATTTTTGATTTTACGGAGTGACGAGACGACTATAATCTTTACATGATGGTAAGTGATTTGCCCACCAATAACAAAGAGCTAGAGCTAAGATGATATACATACACAGCATCACATTGGGTTTGCCGAGCTTGAGAAGATATGTTGTCTCGTAATGTAATAAGCTTAATAATAGTAAGTAATAATTATTAATAGTAAAAGAGAAAAAAATCAATTCGGGTTATTCAATTTGTGAGTTCTAGAATTCATGAAAAGTTATTACTGCGGTAAACATTATAAGAAATATAGTCCCTCGGAGATAAAAGTCAAATAAAACCCATTTTGCCTAAATACTCTATAAATAAAGTGTATAACAACAAATATGCCTTTTGGTAATAATTTTTTATTGTCAAAGATTATTATTACTTGGATAGTTCCACATTAGACAAAAATAAATATTTGATATACTGATCAATAATTTTATTCCATCAATTGATTTTGTAACGAAAAATATTCTTATTTCCTAATGACTGTGAGTCGTAGTCATCATGTGTAGAATCAGACGACAACTTTCTTGGCAGTTATAAAGGAGTGGTTTTTCATTTCACATATTTGTCCGACCAGGGATGGTCATGAAACAGATATGTAGGATTCCTCACGATGTTTTCTTTCACCGTTAAAGTATGTGATATTAACTGCACATAAACTGAAAATTCAGTCGTTCAGACTGGATTCGAACCCGGTACGTATTCGTTCAAACCACTAGGCTATCACGACTAAAAATATTAAACGTTGTTAAATGTTCAAAAGGTACCAATTTTGTATAACTTAAGATATTTTTAAATAATATTATCAAATAAAAGAAAAATAAAGCTATTATATATTATATAATAACTAGATAAAAAAAGAAATGATATAAAATTGTACGATTATTTGTGTAAATGGAACAAATTCGTGTACCGATTAAGTAGTTGATTGTTTCTTTTATTTTTATTTGTTTAGAGTATATAATGTGCTATTTAGATTTCAATACAAAAAATATATATTTTTAGGTGATGCTATCATTTAGTATTGATACAGAAACTACTT
The DNA here is from genome assembly GCA_018246255.1 of Pachliopta kotzebuea. Lineage (NCBI taxonomy): Eukaryota > Metazoa > Arthropoda > Insecta > Lepidoptera > Papilionidae > Pachliopta > Pachliopta kotzebuea. The sequence continues at coordinate 26,770 of DWLS01000455.1, read as the reverse complement.
GTTTAGACGAGCAACGCATTTAATAAATTTAATCAACACATAGATATAAAGTTTAACTCATTTGTTTATTTACTTTGAATAAAATAAATGTAATTATTGCGCCTAATGGATTACATAGCCTTAACAAAAGTTTTAATTCATTGTAACGTTTACATTACTTACGAGAGTAGTAAATATATAAAGGATTATACCTTCTTAATTAAAGTAGGTTAATAGAGTAAAATACGTTTTTCGACTTGTTTGCGACAGATTGGACACACGGTGATGCGGTCGCCGCACATCTGACACATGCCGTGACCGCACAGGAAGATCATGTTCTTCAGCCGGTCCAGACAAATTGGGCACATCGTCTACGAACATAATATAAAATAATATTTGATAAACACTTTATGTTACTGTTTCCCACAGAGGGGATAGCTGAATTAATCAAACGAGCGGTACTTTGCATGCAGGTGCTTGATACTGTTGCAATTGCCTCGTTACTATACATTAGTTTTTCGGTAGTCTTCCTCTGCAACGTGAACCTCTTGAATATATGTATCTATTAGTTCTTGAATTTACTGGTGGTTGGCATTTGTTCAGAGAAATTCTATATCGCAATTTGTATTTTTGCCTCCAAACAGAATAAAGTGTCTTCCTGTTCGAAACAGTACTTTATGTAGTGAAACTACATCTTGTATTTCAGAGCAACGACAGAATGTAATGTCTGTTTACATTAATTATAAAGTTACATACAAGGCAAGCGTATCATTTAACATCAGGTGAACGTCCCGCTCGTCTAGTGGTTTGATCGAATGAAAATAATAAAAACTAATTTTACATCATCTTAGATTAAGTAAAATTTATGGAGAAATCAAATTGCAATAGGAGTGGAGTATAACATTAAATAAAAAAAATAGGGTTGTTTTGTAAATAATGATAATAATAAATTTAAAATAAAACTATTAGGTTTCAGTACTTGTTCCTTGATGTCCTGCAGCTGTTGTTGTAGTTTTTGTACATCGGCGGCTGGTGGTGCCGGTGGGCCGGGAGGTGTGGGCGGTGCTGGAGGAGCGGGAGTAGCGGGTGGGGCGGGTGCGAGGTGGACGGCGGCCGGTAGCGCGGCGGCAGGCGGACCCGTGCGCAGTCCGTTGTTCATATGGTGCGGCGCAGCCTGCGTGGGTGCGGGCTGACCTTTGTTCACTTGCACTTGCGCTAGGTTGCTACTGCTGCTCTCTTTTTCAACTAAACAGAAAAACTCTAATTAACACAGCGCAAAAAAAAAGATGTAGCAGGGGTCAATGCCACTTACATTAGTGGCGCCTAAGATAAACATTTAATTGAGCATCTAATGCTAAAATCTTACATCTCTGATTTCACGCTTCCTATCGTCATTGCAGTTTTCGTATTCTGTTATTTACATGAAAATTAACAATTTGTTAATCAATATAACACGCAATCAAGTTTATTTGAGGTCGACAATTAAAATAGTATATATTCCTCTATTAAGCTACACGCTCTATTAAGATGCACTGTAGGTGAATATGAAGAAGGTGCAATGGTAGTAAACTTACGGGCAAGCAATGTATTCGGCTGCAGCGGCGTGCGGCATTCGACACATTTACGCATCAGTGGCGCGCAGCCTGCGCAGGCGCAAACGTCACCGCAAGGACGAAAAACGACAGTGGCTGGTGCTTCTGAGCACACGACACATTCACCTACGCGCTGACGACCGCAGACCACCGCACGACATATCAGACATTTCTTCACCTAGTTTACAATTAAATAGAGTTTTAAACGTGAAATATGCCGTTCAGAGAAAGACGTATTTCTTTTATCAATTGTAAAAAGATTTAACATTTCATCTACATTTATTATTGTGATAAGTGACCTTGGATGGTGAGGCGTGTTTACTCTGAATACACACATTGGCTCTCATATGTTGACAGTTGGAATAAGCCATTGCTGTTATGTTGGCAGACTTACAATACGGGTGTGGTAGGTAGTCGGCTAACAAGCACCCTAAAAATACAGTCTCTAACCAAATTCCATATAATTTGGCTCCAGTATCTAAATAGGATCCTTGTTTTTTAAAGCAAGCACTTAGCCCCTGCGGCATCATGAAAACAGTCTGTAGGAGAAGATTAGCATTTTAAAAAAAAGTAACGAAAATTATGAATGATTTAAAAGAAGCTTACTCTAGCAGCGCAAACATTGCAGCAACATATGTGACCACAGGGACGGAACATGGTGTCCCGCTTAGCATCGGAACATACGAGACATTCATCGGCGGTTGGGTCGTGAGTTTGCGTAGGTTCGCCGTTAGAGGTCTCTGGTGTTGCGGCGCTGGTAGTAGCTGTCGCACCACTACCCGACGCACCAAGTGAACTGACTTCGCTTTCTGGTATGCCCTCGTTAGCTATTCCAGATCCCTCTTTGCGGCACGTTGTTAAAGTCTTGCGAAGATTCGGATCGGGACAAAGATCGAGCGGGGTTTGACCTATGGTTAAAATTTAATATTTTAGAGCTTTGCTATTAAGGCGCAAGGGATACTTGCGAGTTTCAATAGAAATAAATAATAATGGTTATTCAAACATTTCCAAAAATGTTTTAGATAAACCTATTCTTTGCTAAGAGCATCTTAAAAAACCTTTATTCAACAATTTTTTACATTTTAGGGTACTTAAAAATAAATCATTCTAATTTTAAAAAGTAAAAATCGAGTCCTGTAATTTATTTAAGCCTTTTATTAAATATGTACATGTTGAACTGATATTTTTATCAGACCAGAGGAATAATGTATTTTTAGCGATAATTTAGGTAATATACTCGTATATGCAATAACACACATAATTGACGTCATTCTTATTGTTCAAGGAGATCCTGAAAAAAATAATTTTGAGGACAGACAAGGTGATTTTCAAATTCATAATTCAATTCTCCCATGAGTACAATTATTTTTTTCTTTTAGTGAGAAAGAGATTGTGATTAATTTTCTTTTGAAATGTTCGTATAAAAAAAGCAGCCGTAAAGTTTTTGCACTTGACGAAAAAGTTTTATTAGCAATTACCTAGAACTAGTTGAAGATCTTACTTTGTATCATTTTCCTGTTTCTCGTTTTGTTCGCTTTTAAATTTATTTCGAAATAAATGGGACATTATTTTTCATTAAAAAAAAATTATATTTGGTTTATTTTATGTTCAAGGTCGTTCAGAGAGCGATGGAAAGAGCTAGGCTCCGCGTTTCTTTAGTGGGTAGGATTCGAAATTAATTAATCCGCCACAGGAGCAAAGTAACCGGTATAGCTTTCCAAGTATGCAAACTGGAGTGGCAATGGGCTGGCTATGTCTGTTGCCGAAGTGACCACCGTTGAATTAGACGTGTCTTAATGTGGAGATTGCATATTTGGGCCATCTGATCAGGGGGCGATGGAGTGGCGACCTACGCAAGGTGGCTGTGCAGCAACTAGATGCGTATAGCCAATGATAGGGTTAAGTGGCGTTCCATGGGAGAGACCTGTGTCCAGCAGTGGACTACCGCAGGCTATTAATAACGATGATGTTCGAGGACAATGTCATATTCTTATTCCTCTAATGAGGCATAGCTTTTCTTTATATCTGTCACTTTGTAGCTTTACTAAAGATTTTAGCACTTGTTTTCGAGTCTCGTTATTTTACTATTGTAAACTGTAAAAACTATTTTATTAATAATTAAAAAATTATTTATAGAAAAGTTTTTTTCAGATTTAAATCTTTAATTTTTCATAGTTTGCAATGTTTTACCATATAGTTTGTCATTTGTTGTAATTTATTTCAATTTTCTAGATGACCTGATAGAGGCAATTCTTAGTTACAAGTATTTTTATTTGTTACAAAAATATTTTATCTTTATATTTATACAAAATTTTCTATATAGTCTACGCAACATCATTAGCCGATGTTCTCCGTTGCCGGTTGTGCACCGTTGGAGCACATGTTTCTGCCGACAAATTATAGTGCTAAGTTTTCTGTTTCAATTTGTAAGGCGATGTAATTATCTAGTTAATATTACCGGGGTAATTAACACGTCTCAAGCCGACGAACAGTATATGGTGCAACATTTATCATCCTTATTATGACGTTCGACTGATCCTGTAGGTCTCATCGCATCGTTGTATAAAGAAACGGACGTTGATAACCTTTTTTGTTTTTGAGGGTAAGGTCGGCGCCGTGAGCTGCAAGGAAACATGCAATGGAGGCGGAGGATTTCTTGTCGTGTGCGTGAGCGAGCGCGCCCAACGCAGCCGCGTCGCGCGCATCCTGCAGCCGTCGCAGCTGCTGAAGAGTGTGGTGTCGCAGCGCTTCGTGCAGTGCCGTGTCCCCGTCCTGATCCACACAGCAAGAACAACAAATAAATGTAAAAATATATATAGTAGAGGTAGCAATTTCAAAATATCCGTAAATTCGGTATTGGAAAAATAGTTACCTTATCACAGATATTTAAGTCGGCACCGTGCGCTGTGAGTAAGCGCACGATTTGCGTGTGTTGTCGTTCCACTGCGAGATGTAAAGCTGTCTGTAGATTCGCGTTCTGCAGGTCTGGTCTTGCGCCGCCGCGTACTAACAGCTCCGCCACCTCCGCGTGGTTGTTCAAAGCGGCCAGGTGTAACGCTGTATAACCGTCATCCTTGGCGTCGTCCACAATCCATGGTCTTGGCAGTTTGCCTAGCATGATTTTCATAGCACTGGAAGAATACGTGATTTCAAAGGTTTTTATCTAAATATTCATTCATTCCTTTTTTTTTCAGTTAAAATTAAAAACATAAGTTAAACAAAATCGTAGAACATACAAAACCTTTTAAAAATGCATGTCTTAAATCGTCGAGTATAATGTGGAGCAGTGTACTTCATCCCTACTATACCCACATTGTTATAGGTTATATTAATATAGTAACTGGTAAAAGTCATGTTCGTCTAATTGCTTTGTAGGAAAAGATAAAATATTTTTGTAGATTCATTATTGGGAAATTGTTATAGTATTAATAAAATAATTGTTTTATGGATTTACGCACAAATTGTGTAAAGTGTAATTCCTCATTACCAGTAAATAATTGATCACAAAGTTCACAACATGAAAATTGGAGTCACAAACTTCTATTCTGTGATGGTGTCACACAAAGGCTTATGGCTTCTATGAGACTGATCCATAAAGTACGTATAAACTTGAATTAAGGGAAGTCGAAGTTTCTCTCATTTCACAAAGCAATTCAACTTTTAACACCCCCGCATGGATGGATAGTTTAAATCTTAAACCTCCTGCTGAGATATATTTTTAACTTATTCTATCTTATTTTTGTCCTTTTTACAAAAGTAATAATTTTGTGGATATACTTTGAGGAGTAAAAAGAGACGCCATGTAAACGATTTCTGTAGTCCTAAAAATTTAATAGGAGTTTATGTGCGCTATGTTATATTTAACGTAACTTTGTTTAACGTTTAAATGACGTAATTAAAAATGTCTACATATGTATGTAAATTATATGCACCTTTGTATAAATTACATTGATTTTTATGTGATTTTATGCAATTTAAGCTTCGCTTGGAAAAGCTTAAGCTGAAACTGTGAAGTAGGTCACGAAGAATTGTGTCAATGCAATGCTGGTCAGTTACAACTAGTTACAAAACCGAAAATTAATTGGTAGTTGGCAGAAATGATTGGTAATTTATATTCAATGTATAACCGTACTGATGTTAAGTGAATTATCAGAATCATTAATTGTTTATATTTATTTATAAAGATGAATTATAATTAAGAATTATATAAAAATTAAACTATCCCCTGCCGCTCGTGTTTTATGCAAAATACTAAGAGTAGTGCGGATGAACCGGACTACTGAACCGCGAATCCTGTGTTTAATACTCAAGGGGAAGATAAAACTTTTATGAATGACTCGTGACTCATGTAAATTTTTTACTTTCATGTTAATACTTCTTCAAAAGTTCATTTATTACGTAATCTTTTACAGTTTATATTTTTATATAGTATTAATGTCATTGCAAATGTTTTTGCATACACACTATAGACATATTAGAATAATACAATACGAGTACTTTATTTCGTAAAAAATGCAAAGATGATAATTTTAAATAGCTATTGTTATGTTTTCTGGAACATATATTTGAATATACAAAATAAGTATTTTAACTTAAGTACATATTTTAAAAACTAAGTTTAGCATATTGAGAACTAAATTTATTTCAATAATTGCAGAAATCGACACCGGAGAGGTGTGAATGAACTCGGATCAAAAATAGATTAAAGCGTTTTGTTGTTAACTGAATATAAATGCAGCGCTTGAACTGATCTGCGATGTTATGGTATTATCACCCATGTTATAGTTCAGCACGCGCACGTCAGCGTCTCGCAGAAAAGGGTTTTGTTAAAGAAATACAATACAATTGTGTAAATATAAGCACACGTATTTAAGTATGTTTCATTTGAGACGAAAATATTTCTGGCGGGTAAGCAGCGGAAGGTACTGAGTTTGTGTTGTAAGTTACCATTAATAATGGAGTAAATGCTACCAATAAATTAAGCGCCATACATTTTAATACGCTTGGTTACGTTCAAAGAGTAAAAACGAACGAACTAATTAAATAAGGTCAAACGTCGCCGGGCGGCGGCGGCGCGCCGACGCACCGTCGCATGAGCACGCTCAAAACGCGCTACAGTCGGACTCCACGCGCGAGCCGTCACCGTCACCGCGGTCACCGTCACAGCGACTGTCGGCTCTTGTGACCCGCGCGGATTGCCTACCCTACTAACAAACACGTTCCGTGATAACAAACTATTTCATTGCAAAATGTGATCCTCTTGGAAATGATACCTGTCCGCTAAAACTTATAAATTATAAGACAATGGTAAGTAAAAGAGATCACTGGTCGAGACTTCGTCTACTAACTCGTTAACTTTAAATAGTTGTAATTGCGAAGTAAATGAATAGTTCTACGTCATTTTTTTTAAATAATAGAATATTTTGTTAGGTGTGTATTTAAGTGAATATTAATGTATGGTATGTGTGTGTTTAATAATGCATCTGCAAAATGTCGATGGCACGCACCGCTACAATCCCGCGCCGCGCCGCGCTCGTTCCCCGCTTCTGTGACGCCATTGGAATGATATTCTTTCAATTATGTGCTCACCGAATGTAACAATAGCTTCACAACCCTCTTCCTAATAATTAAAAAAAATTATCAAGTAATGGTAACGTTGAAAATACTTCAATATACAATGATCCAAAACCGACTCGTTTCTTTACATATACATATGGATCTGGTATTGATAAAATAAATTATAAATTTTGTAGATGTATGTTATACATTTAGTTGACTTATTTTTGTGTTTCTAACAAATTTTAGTTAATGAACGAATTGTACAGTTAATAAATGAATTAGGTTTTATTGAACTTATGTTTCGATTTATTTCTAGTAAGAAAAGTACAATGAATGGGAAAGTTAAAACAAATTTATATACTTTGCTCGCACTAAAATTTTTTTTGGTATAACTCGTAAGCTTTTTTATGTAATAGCTAAGAAACGGTTGGCAAATATTCGGTAAGTTAGTGAAATTTACGAGCGACCTGAATTTCGGTGCCGGATGGTTGATATAGTCTAGGGGTGAAATGCAATAAGTAGTTAGAAAAAAAATTATAAAGCATTTGTTACAATTACTCGCGATAAAGAAGTTTCATACTTTTTTTTATTTTCATCGAAATTCTTAGGATTATTACACTTATTTTACATAAACGTGTAGCTGACATTAAATGGCAATATGTTATTGAAAAAAATATATATTAGTATAGAGTTTTCATAGATAAGTATATACAAAGCCATGGATCTGAATGGGAACAATACTAAAACAACTTAAAAACACAGTAATATTCATTCGTTCCGCTACTTGAATTGGTATGACAACATTCATTTGGTTGATTGTATGAACGTTGATACTTTAAAATGAAGCACAAAATATTATTAAAGTTCCGGACATATTTAATTTGTGTATGTATATGTGATATTATTGTTATAGACATTTTGTTACTTTTGTCCTGTACATGTTTAAATATATGATTAAAATATTAAAAAAGTCTCTTAAACGTACAAAATCACAAAAGAAAAACTTACAATCTACGTAGATTGTAAGTTCTAATTCTAAAACATGTTACACACGTTAAACGAAATTCATCTATAGCTCATTGATAATTTAAACAAAGATGAACTTCTTGTTAGAATAATACATTATATAAGTTTATTTCAGTCCATATTTTTATTCAGTCACTTAGTGTAACAAAATCTTGAGATGTATAGAAAAGAAATTTCAAACGCCTACGATGGGTAATAATCAAAAATAGAATATATTAGTTGAGGAAAATTCACAAGAAATAGTTTAACCAAGAGTTGTTTATAGCAAATTTCATTGGAAATAATTATATTTATCAATTATGTACTGTGTATGTACCTGTTTAAATATTACAGTAATTAAATTATAAATAAAATACATTTAAAACATAAAATTAATATAAAATTGAGATACGTTTTTATAACGACAATGTTTAAAAATCATCTAGGTACTACTACTACTACTACTACTAATTTTTTTATTCAGGTTCTGCATACATAGAGATTTCGATTTTTTTTACGATATTATATTCATAATATACTTATGAATTAAAACTATACTTGTAAATTAGGGATTAGAAATTTATTAAACTTTAGAATCACTTTCTTTTTTAATAAATCAACTAATTATTGTTCCAATTTTTCATTGTTTCGTAGAATTATTAATTTTAGTAGCAATTACATGACAAATATTAACTTCATTTACACATAGTTTGTGAAATAGGGAATCATATAAAGCACCCAGTAGATAGATTGTATTTATGATAATAAATTCTACGCTGATATTGAAAATAACAGTGCGTTCATAATTCTGCTCTATGTCAAATTTACAGTTGTCATAAATCAAACACAAGAGGAGGTGGATAGCGGGTGGAGTGGGGTTGTGGGGGAGTGGGGCAGAGGTGGTGAGGAGGCGTGCAGCGACGACGCGATGGTAAGCGTTGTCTCCTACGGCGTCGTGGAACAATCGGCTCGTGAATCACCGCGGCCCAATACACCACACCATGTACTTCAGTAGTTGTGTACTGAACCAAACCGTGAGGGCTGTTTTATTATCCATTTTAACATTTGATTCACTAAATAATTTATATCAAGCTGCAACTACATATAATTTACACGGTCAATGCGAGCAGACGACGTAAATGACCATATTTCTACGGCAGTGAGCTGATTCCCCACGGATCCAGAATAGTAAGTTATGGAAATGTGCGATTGGGACAGCACGGACAACTGCGGCCAATAACAATGGCACATTAATATTCAACAGACGATATTTGGACGTTTTTATTCTACGGGTAGCGCACACGAATCTTTACACTAGAGCACAATTAATATTTCTTGAATTTTCGATAGTCCTGTATAATAGTGAGCAAAAAAAATCCGGCTAACCAATTTAGATAAACATTGTTACTCATTATGACTTACCTTAGAAGGAATTTACTATTTTACAACATAGCTCTTTAATAAATAAACAGTATTAGAGTTAATGCTATTTTCTATTTTCGATTCCAGGACGAGATTTATGTTTAGATGATTCCAGGATCAATAATACTTCGTAAGGTCTGCTTAAAAGATTATAAAATCTAATTTTATCGTTGTAGGTTGTGAATGTTGTAGGTGGTAATGCCACGACGTCCATTAAGGAATCGCTAAAAGGATCAAACTCCCTGGTTTATGATAGTTTTCTTTATAAAAATATTATACAAAATTTATCCCTGGCTCAATAAAAAAATTGTCTTGACTCTTTTTGTGAGAGAAGTTTCCGAGTCCCAGTAGAGGAAACATAAAAGGACTATTAATTATTATTATAAGATTAAAAATAAAGAACCTTTGTTAACATTTATAAATATTGTGATATTAGTATTTAGTAGTTGTATGGAGTAAATAAATAAAAATATTTAATGTTTACAAGTTTTAACATTCAAGTATCGAGATCGTAATCTAACTACTTTACTTTTAGTAGACAAAAGATGAGTTGGCCGCCGTCCCATTTGTTTGTCTAGGAAAGTTTGCCAAAATTCTTTTATTGACTGAGCAGGCATAGTGGTGTGCTGCCTCATAGCCATCGGCGGAAATTCTTCGCTCCGATACGCTGCATCTCCTATAGTTCAAACTCGGCTCTTATCCAGTATAAAATCTGTTACGATGTACGTATGTTCGCATATGCCTGTGGTGCAAGATGTATGTAGGTAATATTTACTAGTTTGATAATTCTGCATATACAGCATGAATAAGTCTTAAAGAATGTATGTAGATACTTTAAATGTTTCAGGGGTCAGTGTACGCAAAAGATTGCCAGAAGTTGTGATCGGGACTATGTATAGCTCGACTACCCCGCGGGAGGTGACAGTGGTGGATGGTGCGCAACTAATAATAGCCTCCCCTCCAGCGCGATGATCGGGCGGCCGACGGGAGCGCGCACATGTGGCGTGGCGCCCGTCGGCGGCTCCGTGCTCTGTGGCCACGTTTATTTTCGACACGGTCGTCATGCGGCGCGGTTTACAGTGCTACTTACATAAGAGCCTTCTCCGAATCCGCAATGGAGGCCCTATCCGTGCAGCTGCAGGTCGGTGCACGTTCGAGAAACCGATCCGTCCGACGGACGCCCGTCGTCCGGTCTATTTCGGGAAAATACAAATTTGGAATGGATGATACTGGCGAGTCGAAAGCGAACTCCGCCGGTTGAATCCATTTTTAGAGCTGGTCTGCGCGTGCGCTGTTAGCGCGTTGCCAGTGTTCACCGAGCGGCCACCAGGCTGTGTCGTTAGAGATCACAAATACCATGCATCACTCTCGAGGCTCTGTGGCGTGTCAGCTATAAACTTATTCCATGTTTAAAGTGTGTGTCGTCAAACGTAAACGTAGGATTGTGTAAACTGGCTCGATGAAGAATATTTTGGAAGAAATGGTGCTATGAAGAGAGAAGATTGAGCCTTGCGCTAGTTCCGTGCTTCCTTACTTCCCATAGTGCCTATATTCATATGGAATGTAAAGAAGTATGGAGCTGCGCGGGTGTGTCTTCAGTTTCGAAAATTGTACCATTGTTAACTATTTATATGTCATTGTTTTAACGGGGTAATTGTGTTAATGTACATAAAAGTGTGGAAATCTTTACAAAATTGTGGTAAATATTGAAAAACACCTTTTATTAATTGTGAACCTAGTTGTTTGTTATTTATACGAGTAAGTAGAGTAAATAATAAAACTGGCAACACTATACATAAACATATTTTTATAAAGCAAAGCCTTGCCTTTAACTTTGCATTACACAGTGCGGTTTCAAAATGTTTAAAGTTAAAGTAAAAGCGAGAATTGTTTGTTTGGTGGCCGGTTGTCGTAAAATAACATCTGGCGCAGTGTGGGTAACAGTTCTGACTAAGGAAACATAAATAAACGAGAGCTTGACGTCGACCGGAGCTCGAAACTTCTCTGAAGACTAAATTATATTTAGCTGTGAGCAAAGAGTGCAAGGCGCGAATGACCATCCAAAAGTTTAAGCTAAGAAAACTTATATAGTTAGCAATTTCTTCATTTATTTTTTTATTTGTATGAATACGTGAATATATTACCATTACGTATTTTTTTAAGCAATTGAATTATAAAAAATATATGTCTAGAAAAGATAAAGATATCGAATGAGTTTCATTGCGAGAAATTCGATATTGTCAGTGTTTGGGCGTAAGCAAAAAATCGAGGGAGGTAACAAAAAGAGGCCGTGTGGGATGCGCCTGCGCCGCATCTGTGCCTTGAATCCATCCCATCATGCGGAGCCGTCGCGCTCCTGTGGACGCGCGCGTGCCGCCCCTCCCACGCATCTTAGGAAGTCCACTGTTGCTCTGTCTCTGTTCCCGTGGCATCATTACTAATTTATCTCATAGTGCACTAGTCCTTACTAGCTTTATTATTTAATAAGAATAAAATTACAGTTTTCACAAAGGGTACGTTTTGAATTTCCATAAAAACCAATAATTCTTTCTTCGAATTATAACTCGTAGAATACAATATAGATAGCAGAGTAAATTTAATTCATGAAAACTTGAACAAATAACCGCTTTATAAACTATATAACTAATGTTATTAATTACAGTATATAAATTAAATAATAAAATGAAACAAAATAAGCAAAGTTAACGTCGAAATAGATTTTGAAAATTGCATTTTTAATAGATCTTGTTACGTAGTAAACCTTTATTATTTATTAACAAATGTTAATAAGCAAAGTAGGTTTTTTAATATAACGTTAACACAAATTTTCATATTTTTTATGAGTGTCATTCTGATATATTTAATTAAAATAAATTTGACGAATGATATATGATGTTGTAATACAGATTTAATAAGAGTTATGCGTATTCAATTTTTTAACAGGGCGTTGGCAATTGCAGGAATAGAGTAAAGAAAAATGTGTGCATTTCTTATATAAGCAGTAAGAGTATATATGGAAAGAAGTACGGCGTCGATGCTGACCTATAGATTATTGCGTTTGACGATCTCCAAAACTGAGTTCCGGCGATCTTGGACACTGGAACCCACGCTCCGGATATCACCGACTGAGTCTTGTGTCTTGTTGGTATTGGTATCCGAGTGCATTCAATAGTGCACATCACGTTCCGCGTTATAAACCAGAGCCGGCCCACTCCGCACCCTTTAATAGCTCATGCATTTAACTACAAGCACAAAGGGCTACTCTATGAGAAAGGGATCTTGACCTACCAGTTCGTACAGAGTGTTCAAGTTATAAATATCGCTTTGAAAAACAATTTATTCATGCATCTCTGCAACGACTATTTCTAACAAAAGAATTTGAAACTAGACAGGGGGATAATGAAAGCTTGTCAAAGCCATTTTATTAACGTTATTCACGTGCAATTCGGTTTTGTATTATTTTTATTTAAAATGATTGGATGAATGTAATGCGGCATTTATACACAGACACAGGATATAGATACTCGTAAAATTTTGTATGTCTGGCAGAGGTAATGTACATGTGCTTTAATACATTTTTGTATCATTACAAGTTAGTTAAAAACCAAGTTACGTTTTCCTGTTTTAAATAAAGACATTAAGTAGAAACACGGGTAACATTCGCGTCATGGCAATCGGGTATGCAGAGCTAAAATAAGCGGCATATGAATCTTTGGCAATGCTCCAGAGGCCGCGCAGCGTCTCCTGTCTCGCTTCACCCTTCTTGCCATTTCCATCCACGTGCATTTTAAAATTAATATCCACCCGTATAAAATTTCATTACATTGAAATGCTCTAGTTATTAATGCTTTTTCATAGTTTTCCTGGCCAGATAAACAGACAGATTTTATGATGTTACATAGGATATTTCCTTTAAATTTAAAAGATATTAATAATAGTATTATTAAGAAAATAAATATGTAAGTTGTCCTTTAAGTTCTGTCTTTTACAACATCGGATTAGAAAATATGGTATTACAAGTAACAAATACTTATGTAAGTACCATCAATGACAATTGAAACTACAAACATTCCTAAGTCGATATTATCTTAATATATCTAGTACAGTATTTACGAACAAAATTTGTTGTGAAGAAAATAATAGGAATTTAATATCAATTGACACTGTGTACGTTGGCTTGAAAAAGTCTGTAAATATGTTTAAAGCTTTATTGATTAGAAATACACTAAAAATATTAGAATTAATAAAATAAAATATACAATAATTAAAATGCATGTGATTATTAGAAAAATATAGAATATACATCCTCCATATTTAACATAGAAAATATTTACAAATATTTTCCTTTTTCTCTTTGTGAATTTTATTACAGGATCAGAAGTAACATCATATGTATACAATAGTGTTGTATATATGTAGTATGTAGGACTAAATTTTGACTTATGTTAAATTAAAAATCAGGAATATAGATTTTATAATAGATCGCAGGCCCCGAGGTCCGAACGCCCAGCATCAAAGCAGTATACGTCGTAAAAGATGGGTCAGCGCTATCATCATCAGACAATATACATAAATTTTGTTCAAAAATGTATGAAGGTCCAAAAATTTGTTGCAGTGTTGAGTTTGATTATATTAAGTTCTGCGGTATAGTGACAGTGGTTTTTATTTAAAAATACATTTTTGTATTAATAAATATGATTACATAAAACGGTGTTTTATTAAAATATTATTGTATCAATAATTTAAGTAATTGTATTTTTTTTACGAATTGAATTATTTTAACATGTCTAAATTTATTATTTTAAACATTGGACATCAGAAATGAATTGTATAATTTATCAGTTTGAAGATGACATAAGTTTGAACTTCGATAGTTTAACAATAGGAACAGAAGTACTTAACAGAATAATGATATCTGAAACTTACAGCTAAAGTTTTTTTTCTACTCTTTTATGGAATCAACTTCATGGTATATTCTTTTCTACAATAAAAGTTTACTCAAAATCGGCGCTTCATGGAAATGTAACGAGTGGGTCATTGCCACAGAAAATTTTAAAGGAGCTAGTCGCGACACCTATATGGGTGCAGTCAAAATTTAAACTTTACAAAGAGTTCAAATTGTAATGTTTTACTGTGCATCCGATAGATGGCACACAGAGGATTAAAAAAATTCCCATTACTTAGTTTTCTGCGTACAGAGCATACAATGTGGGCGATAATTAACAAAATAAAATATGCATAATAATTATTATTTGATCAAAAACACATAAGGAATTGTTTACTATAAAATTTAAAGTCAAAGAAACATCGATAATTCCGTCACTAATAAACTTTACGTGTATAATTATGCTAGTGACATTGTCATCGACAATTTTATTGTTCGAGTTTTAAGAAAGTTTAAGATAATAATTGACACCTGTTTCAATAGCTATTTTAAAACACTTCAAATATATCTTGTAAATTAGGACCACCTGTTGTTTAGATCTTACAACGTTGTATCAGCTGTTTATAAACTTTTTTCTGAAATGTATGTACCACACTAAAATTGTGTGTACATTTGTTAATTTCTTGAAACATCTAAAGTTAGGTTAACAGATGGACTGAAGGTTTGTTAGCATTTTTTAGATATCATCCTAGAAAGTGGTAAAACCACTGGTAGATGAGGTGGTACATTATCACTATATGAAAATTGACAGTAAACTTGTCATACATACCACGTGGTTAAATGTTCATATGTATAATAGTAACGACATACATATACAACGTTCATAAAGAGGCACTGGTTTTAAGTGTAACCTTTTCACGAATCTCCTAAAAAATTCTGTTTTAAAAAATGTGATTAAATTACTTATATTTTTCCTACTAACCTAGATGATAGAGATTAGCTTCTTTCACTTGATTCGTTTTATTTTATCAGTATAATATACAAGAGATGATATATTGTACGGAGATCTATTAAACAATGTTTTCGGTAAGCGAATCTTAAATGAGTAATTAGCAGCACATGTGTCTGGGGCCCCGGGCGACGGGCCTCGAAGCCATCAGTAACGCGCCGCCTGCCTCGGACTGCGTTAGCCCACCCAAAGGATAATAAAGCGACGCCAAATTATCTTTTAAAACAATTACCAACAATTTACCCTTTACATAATACACATTGACTAGAACTTTTGAACTACATAGATTATTTAGAAAAAGGAAAACGTCTGACTACTTATCTTTACGTGTTCATGTACTAAATAAAATTTTCTGTCTGACCATGCTATAGTATAGATAAAGGAGTTTAAAAAAATCCTTTTTTTATTCCATATTTATGGCAGTATATTATCACGCGTTCGAGGACAAATTGATCAGTAAAATGTGGTAGCTGCTATAGTCCCATGCGCTATTGTCATTAACATTTATTGCTCGGCAGGGGCTTGATACGCATTGATTTAACGAGCGTATTTTTACTATTAAAAATGTTGTACTTTAGTCAATACGTGAATAAAATACAATTATAATTACGTGGCTACCATCGTGGTTATAATAAAATGATTACAACGATCACACACAATAAAAAAATCATCACATCGTGATAAAATCATTTAAAAAACATCGAATTATTGTATTGAAAATCTTACAACGTACATATTAGTAGCATTTTTTTTTAATTCCGCTAAGGTGGCAAAGAAGTTTACGGCCTGCCTGATGGTAAGCAGTTACCGTAGTCTGCAGACACGTGCAGTACCAGAGGCATCACTGGCGCGTTGCTGACCCCGGAAGAACCTTATCACGCTCTTTTTGAAGGACTCCGTTCTGTAGCTCATTGGAAAAACCTCGTCAGTGAGTTTATTCCATAATGTGATGATTCTTGGAAGAAAATTTATTGTTAATATGAAATATACCCGTAATTCGTTATAAAAGACATCATTTGTAAGAAGCAGTAAATATATACAGTAGAACGATATCATATCTAAGATAATTAATTTCGCCTCTCTAAACAAGACGTATAGACTCCCCTGTTTGGTGCAAATTACTTAAGTAACCATAAATTCATGTTAAGTCAATGAAACGCAATAAGTTGCCTATATTACAGACGTGCTACTTAGTTAAACAATGTACATTTATAATATTAGATAATTTATCTCAAAGCTCACTTAATAATGATAAGAAATTTAAAAATATTGACTTTCTAGTAAATGAGCAAACACTCACGTGCACGCGGCATAAAGGAGCGTGTTGATGAATTGAAATAGAAAGAAAGAAATGGTTCTCAAGGAATTTCACGTTGGAAATAATCCCGAAAGCGACCGACACAATTCCTCATTTCATTCACGTTCGCCCGCGATGAAACTTTTTCTCTGCAATTTTTCTGTTGAGGGCGGGGAGATATCAGGTGGGGAGTGTTGTCAGTCGCGGCACGTAAAGCTGGCGCCCCGCGAAGCTTTCGCCCCCTTCCCCGCCGTTCTCCTCTCACTCCGCTCCCCGCCTCCCGCCGGCCCGCCGCCCGTTGAATACAAACTTCATTAGTCGTTTGATAATTAGCCTGTTAAACGCCTCTCACTCGCTACCATCCCACTTCCTCTACCGTCTTCTAATCAATGATCTACTTCTACACAAAACATCTATCTTTATATAATTTAAACTAATTCAAATCCTTTCAATAAACATTTCCGAAAATATAACAAAACTAATATGGAGTTTTTTTAATTTACATAATAATTTTCATTCGTGAATAAAAAGTATAATTCAATATTATTTTCCTTTGTCTCTCTTTCATTGTACGGATGTTAAATCCTGCACTCTATCGTAGGTGTTTAAAAAAGATTATAAAGCTTATCTCTTACGTATAACCTTCAATACTGTTGTTTTTTGGTTCAAGTTATCTCTTTTTATCGAATCTATCTTCATTTGTGAGTACGTTCCTAGTGGTTTGCTGAGAATACCCCTTTGAGCATTACGTACTTAAGTATTGAACATTTTGAGTTAATTTATAATTAATAATATAGTTTATTCATTTCTTTATTACTTTTTTCGTGATTTTCTATTTATTAACCCAGAAAGAGTATATAATTGAAACCTTTTGAGTTCTTGAATTCTTCTCAAGATTCTATTGAGTCATTTTCTACAAAGTGAGGTTCCAATTAGATT
The DNA here is from genome assembly GCA_018246255.1 of Pachliopta kotzebuea. NCBI lineage: Eukaryota > Metazoa > Arthropoda > Insecta > Lepidoptera > Papilionidae > Pachliopta > Pachliopta kotzebuea. Next base: position 9,083 of record DWLS01000455.1, on the reverse strand, counting down.
TTTGTACTTTATGTACATTTTATTTTTAGCACGTCCGGAGTAGTGTGTAAAATTTATATTCATACATTCATATGTGCGGTACATATTCACATTTTTTATGGACTGTAATAGCTCCGAAATCATGAATGTTTGTGAACGTCCAACTCGTTAATAAAAAAGGTTGGCGTACTGAACCTACCTACCATTTAGATCTATCTCGATTACCTCCATACTCTGCAAGACTATAGAGAGAATAATCAACACACGGCTCATGGCAATATAGAGCTCAACAATCTGTTTAATGAGACAGCACGGATTTTACTAAAATCAGAGCAGACAAGTTTGACGTTTTATGGACCCAGACATTAAACAAGAATGAGGAAACAATAGCTATCTCCCAAGATATCTTAAAGGCTTTTGACACAGTACTGAATACGTGTCTTATAAAGATGCTTTCCTCTTTGACGTATCTCCTGGTGTCATTATTTGTATTAAACATTTAATGAGTGAATGATCTTTCCCTGCAGTTATCGAAGGCATCTATCCCCATGACGACTAATGTAGGTGTCTGTAACTGAAAAGTGGCAATCTTGTTCAATTTAATCACACCAAGAAACAGGTGTGCCTGTTGACTGCGAAAAAGAATGCATTTATCCTGAATCCTATTTTCCGAAGTGAATTTTTGAAGTGTATTAACAACATTCAATTTCTAGGTAATTAAATTTCATTTACAAAACCATAGCTTTGAGCGATTACTCGAGTTTAAAGCAAAATTAGGTGCAAGTAAACACGGTGTCCTTGTCAATCAATGTACGGTGGTGGTTAACTCCGGAACAGTTGTTGAGAGTATAAAGCCCAAATCAGGAAGAGTGTGGAGTACTGTTACTATTTTTTAGCAGGTGCTGTCAATTACTAATTGGCAGTTCTGGACTGAATGGAGAGACCCGCCATGAGGAATGTTTGTGACCAGGAGCTGTTAAGTACCAAATTAAATAGACTTATTAAACGACGTAAGATGTTTCGACTCACACATGGCCAACATTCGACAGTGTTTCTCTTCAAGTATGATGTGGGAGTGTAAAGGAAAGAGTGAATAGACTCCTTCTGGACGTTTTACCACCTATCTCTCACTACAATACCACTACCTACACAATCACTTACCATCAGATGGGAATGTGATCTGCACAGTAAAAAAACATTTTTTAATTGTTGTCCAACTTTTTGCAGGTTTTTTAATTTAAAGCTTTTGAAAAAGTAATCAAAAATAATTGTTTAAATTTCGTATGAAATTTGTCAATTACACTAACCATTTTCAACATTTATTTATTTTTGGTTCTAACATGGAGGATAAAAACGGAAGGACTCATTGCCAGAATACGCATTTTGTATATTTTACACTAAGAGAGACAAATAATGTCCAAGGTAATTCAGAACGGAAATTTTGGTTAAATGCATAAAATAAATTTTAAAAATGAAGGCACTGAATTGTTCTGGACATTATTATTATCGTTGTAATAATTATAAAAGCTTGATTATTTGGGAGTAATGTTTAGTCCTATGATTTTAATAAAACAACATCTAATACGTAAAACACTGAAAGAATGCTTCACACAACTTGAAATTAATTAAAAAGGACTTGATGAAAAATGTCTGAAACGAATCACTTAATTGTTCATTAGAGAAGCGACGCCCGAGAAAAAATAAAAATGACAATTGTAGCGGAACTTCACCAAAAACTTTGAAATAAAAAAGCTGCCGAGACAGGATAAATTTCGGAAAATTAAAAAAATCGTCAGAGTTGTTTTTTTGATAATAAGAAGTAATCAATGTTTTCAACTTTAACGATCGGTAAGGTCTGACAAATATACATCGTCACTGTAGTACGATAGCTTGCAATTTTGAAACTCAAGAAGTAACTACCATATTAAAAAAAATTATAATGCTTTATCTTTTATGGAGATAATTTTGTATGATTGTAATATATTATAATTTTTTGTAACCAAGGTAAAATTTCTATAATTAAACTAGTTTCTTCACGATAACTACTTTTTTTTAAAGAAACATGTGACCTAAGACACAAAATAATGATTTCTTACTTTGTTTGGTTATATTAAATTATTTGTTTATGCCGTAACATGATTATCATAAAAGGGGAGCCTGGTGTTGTCGGTGTTTATGCGTTGCGGTTACCGTTTCAACAACAAGCAGACCAAACTACATGTTTATTTACCATGATAGTTAAAAAAAACAACAATTTAATGTTACTTTTACGAGCATTTTCTATTTAAATAATTGCCTTTTATTAAAGTGGTGTATAAAAAAATTATAAATAATGTTAAATAGTCTTAAGTATTCGAGAAACATCTTAAGAAGGAAAAGAAGATTATGTAACATTATAATGCACTGTGCAAACATAAATCAAAAGGTCGTATTACATAAAAATGTAATTGCCGCGTAGAACGGTTAGCGAAACCTTCGTGTGCTTAAAAACTGTAGTAAAGATGAAATAACTAATTTAAACAGGGGGTTACAATAAATTAAAAATGTAATATAGTATGTAAATTAAAACGTTAAATAGTATATACATGTTACACACGCTAATATACGAATGTTTGTTAGAGCAAGCATACACAACATTCAGAGAAAGTCCAACAAACAATTCTAAGCAAAGCTAAAGCATTGTCTCCAGGAAGAGATATTTTAAACTCACGTAGACTATTTACATATACATCTTGGCGAAAAAACTTTTCAATTACAGTTATTTTGATTAATAAACGCATACAACATTATTAACTTTTGTGTTTTAAATTTACCGTTGTTAAATATAAATAATAGTAGTAGTAATACTAGCGGATCAATAAAGGGTGATGATGAAGTATAAGCAATGTACTGGTAGTAGGTAGATCTCTGTTGGTGGGAACCGTCTAGGTAGGTACCACCGCAGCCTCAGTATTGTGCAAACATTAATGTGTTCCGATTTGAACGGCGTTGTTAGCTAGTGAAATTACTGGGGTAATGAGGTATCTTATTTGTCTTGTGGTGGTGCAGTATACGTTATTCGAACCACCGCCTTGAAAGCGTATTAGTTAATATCAGTTGAACGTCTCTCTTGTCCCATCCCGTCGTCGAATAATAAGAAAAAACTTTAACAGAATTTTGTTATAATAATATAATATCTATAATGTTGTACAACAGTTTAGTTTTGAACCTTGGCACACACATTGTGTAACGTTTTTGGTATCACTGTGGTGCTTCTGATTGTATTGGACGGATCGATTGTTTTTCTTTTTTAATCATAAACAGGCTTTGCAATTTGCAATAAAATGGAGGGTGCCGGGGGTGATGCCGTACGGTGTGGTGTGGTCGCGGGCTGCGCGCAACGTTATTTCGACGTAATTAAAACAAACAGAAGGCGGCTCACCACTCCTCTCTAATTGCGTTCGTGTTGGAATAATCACGGAAACTGTGACATAATATAGAACCTGATCATGTTTGTATGTGCTAGAAACACTGTTACCGTGTTCGGTTCCGGGAAGCAGTTTCAATTAACGAGATAAGCACCTAAAATATTTAATAAAACTGTAATCCATGGTTACAAATAACTTACAGGCCGAATTCCATTAATAATGAAGCACGTATAGTTTGTAAATTGCATACACAAGGATTTTAGGCCCCTCTGTAATACAAGATATTGTTAAAAACAATAATAATTTAAACATTAATTTTCTTTTATTGTTTTGGTGTTTTTCACGTTGCAAACACCATCCCTCGCGGGGAAAAGAAAATAAGTCGGATTTGAGCCCCTAAAAATCATCCATTTTTATCTATTCACGGTAGGGCCACTGGAATGTTTCGGCATACATACACACACATTCCCAATTCCGTCATTGCTTGGCCGTTCGTGTCATCTAGATTTTAGGAACATAGTCCTTAAGTTTATTACATAAGGTAAAACATACAGCAAGTTTTCCTACTTTGCTCCAGTCTATAGGAGGTAAGAAAGCTGAGAGCAAGCTTTTACTACTCTATGTAGCCGTGACTCTATTAGAAGTGGGTTATAAAAGGATAAAGGATTATAAAAAGTAATATCTCACATAAAACTACATATAGTTAAGGTTTTCAGCATCGATCAGGTTTAATAAGACTTATTAAATAATACTGCATTTGATTATTTTTCTTGTATACATGAAATCTCACACCATACATAATATTTGTATACATAGTCCGTAATTAAACGATGATAAGAGGTAAGTTTTAATGTGTTATAAGAAATAACAAAACTATTGAATAACATCAATGTCCAAAGAATATTGCTGGTTTTTTGCAATTTCTTGTTATATTAAGGAGTGAATTCATTAACCAAATTTGTAAAATTTTATTATAAGTAGTTTATAATAATAAACAATGGAAATTTTAGTATTATCAGAGAGACAAAAGCCTAAATAAGTAAACAGTTTTTTTTGGACGTGTATATGGTATTGTGGTTGGCGTGTAGCGCGGCCGGTGAGGTTGCAGGCGCCGTAGACAGTGCGGCGCGGTGCGGGGCGGCGCGGGGCGGCGCGGCGTGGTGCGGGGTGATAATCGCCTATACGGGGTGTAGCGGGGCGGGGAGTCAGCGAGCAGCTCACAGCAGCGGGGAAGGAGCAGTGCGGGGGCGGCGCGGTGCGGCGGCGCGATGCTGCGCGCCTCTCAGTCGAGACGCGAGGCCCGCCCGCCCTAGCCGCCCAAAGTGCCGCCCGCCCGCCCCGCGTGCTTTACCACGCTTCATCTCTAGTATTAGCCGTATTTACGATTGTTAGCTACCGTTTTTTTCTTATCGCATAGCATTTTTTACAAATATTACTCATTGCACAAACGTCAGTAGCGTTAATACCTCAGACGTCTCGCTCAGCTCGCGCGTATAGACTTCAGGTATTTTCGAAGCTCTCCGATGGACCGGCTGGGAAAGAGGGAGAGGGGGAAGGGGGAAGAAGGGTCGCCGGAATCGGAGGGTCGCGGGGTACAGGACCCCTCGCGGCGCGGGGTTAGTAGGTTCGCGATGTCGTGTCGTCGCTGGTCGGAATGCATTCGCGGACGTAAAGTAGCGAACTGAGGTGTCGCCGCGTTTCACACTGAGGTCGGTCACCTCATTTGTGACAAGAAACCCTTCGGGATATCGGAAGTTACCTCTATTTTCCTATTTTTACGCTTTTAAATCACATTAAATTTTTAGGTCAATTATTTTATGCAAGGTCAATTGTTGGATGTCAATGAACCTCTCGTCTGGGGGAGCTCATGTCAGGTCGATGACGTCGAAGTCTTTGGATTTAAGCTTGCGTTTAACTCTAATAGACGAGGCGAAGTAGAATGTTTTTCGAATAAGACCCCGATTTGTGCGTGTGCTTTCCGTTGCATTTCTATGAACGATAATTAAGCTGAGAGATTAAGTGATAAAATGAAGTATGAAGACGGAAGTGTGTAACGTCCGAGAGAGATCGGGGAGGCCGCCGTGTTAACCCTGCCCGAATTAGTGCAGTGGCCGGGACCAAAATAGCGAGGCGGCGTGTACGGTTACATGCGGTGCGTCAATGTCGGCGCCGGCACGCGCCGCTCGCCTCGCGCCGGTAAGCTTACACTACGTCTGGTTGCAGGCCGGCGCGACCAGCCCTATATGTGGAGCCGCGGCCGCCCTGGCGCGCCCTCCTCGCCTCGCCTCGCCGCGTCGCGCCGCGCCGCGCCGCGCCTCGCTCCCACCGCCGCTATTCCTGGACTGTTCATCTGTTGTACTATAAACACGTTCAATTCAATGTTTCTAATTCTATTCGTCTCCTCTTTATTTATCTCTGCTTATTTAGATAAAAAACGCCTGCAGATTTTCGCGATTCTATATTATCTAAGTTATGTACATTCATGCCCTATCAAGTTCTTTAATGAAAAATCTGATGTATAGGACTTTTTGTTTGTTCAAGAATTACAAGAAAAAGAAAATAATGAAGATTCGGCAAAAAATACTGAGAAGATGTATATGTTAAACGGAAAATGGAATAGAAAAAATGAAAGTGTTAGCGTTGTTCGCTTTAGCTGGTTGACTTCGGGTCAAATTGTAATAATGTATCATTTGGTCCCCTTCAACCAGCTGTAGTTAACATCTGCTTCGCTTTCCTCTGTCCTGCTACGTGCGATGGCTGAAGAATTCAAAATCTGAAGTATAGTGCTTTAATGTTAAGAAATTTATTTATCTTCAAGTAGACATTAAACATTCTTAGTATTTATTTAGGACTTTCATTTTATCAAGAAGACAGACTCTGTAATGAATTCTCCAAAAAAATGGCATATTTTTCATAGAACAGAAAATTTGTATACAATTATTTTTTTTCCTAAGTTTCATTATACAGTACCTGGCTTTATGTTAGTGTTTATATATTTGGATAACAGGTTTTTAAACTTATTGGTCGACTAAATTTTGATTCACTATAATATAATTTAGTTATTTGGTAATTCTTCATCGCTAGTATTTGATACACCAACATAACAGCAAAATGTTAGACATGAATTCAAAGCTTTGCATTAAAAATTTTTACTTTGCTTTGGTACTTTACGCTACTACGGATATTTATAAAAAAGGTTGAAGAGAATCCCAGTAATGGAAAAAAGTTTCTTTTTAGGCCAATTTACTTTTCAGTTCCTTCATGAATGAAATTTCTACTCGTTTTATTAGATTTCTTGTTAACATTTTCATCAAAATTACAGGACATTCATCTTGTGAACAAGATTTTTAATATTTAAAACGTTTTTTGTAAAGTTAATAAAGATAAGTAAAGATTCTATGAACTTGAATTTTTGATTAAAACGGTCAAAAGTTGGAGTTTGAAAACACTTTTTTTTTAAATCTAAATGGCTGCAAACTGAAAGAGAAATAATACTTCATACATTTAAGAAATTTCTTCGAACTTTTTATAATTTTTTAAAATTACACATCTTGTTTTCTGTTGATACTTAGGATTACATATGTCAACACAATGATTTTTAAATACCAAGATGAGTAAATAGAAAAACTGAACAGCGAACGTCCTAGTAACGAAATACCTTTAATTTTTAAAAACACGCTATTCATTTAATTTTGAAAAAGAATTATTAACAGTTTTCTGCCTAGTGCCTAATAGATTACTTTCGTTACTTGGACCTGAGTTGGAATAAAGAAACTTAAATTACATTTTGATATTAAATTTTAAACAATAAATTATAATCAAAAAATGCAACTTTTTTACTTTAGTAACGTTTAAATTTAATATTTAAGTGTTTATTATAATAAGGATCATCTTTTTATTACAATTCCACCAAAGTTAACGATTTCTAATCAAACTATCGGAATATATAGCCAATTCTCTTCTTACTAGATATAGAATTTTTCAAGAAATCTTGTAAAAATAATAAAGGGTTAAAGAGAATTATGTATAACCAAATTAGAAAAACTTGACAGATTTCACTAAATAATTTATTTTGAAAAGATATATGATCTCAAATTTTTATTTTACTAAGTATACTACACGTCAAAAATCTTGTTAAAACAAAATAATTAGTGATAACAGCTACTCTTTCTTTTTAAAACGAATTAATCAATTTATTTTAGTAAAAATTCATTTTAAAAGAGAATAAGGCGAATATGGCAGGACGCCTTAATGTTCTTACCTTGCCCATTAAAATCAAGTGAAAAAACTTGCCATTCGCATATACTACATTTTGTCTGTATTTGAATAAATATAGATAAAATGACAATAGAATTGTTCTCGTTCATTTTTGAATACCAATTTGCAAATAAAAGTTAAAATAGCCAAGGAATAAAGTTCTAATGAATTTTCTGATAATTTTTTTACCAATGGAACGATTAAATAACAAATCGTCAATATCTACCTTCTCTTCCTTCACCGCTTGATCGTTCAAGTATATAATTTTGTACTAAATATGGACAGAGTAAATTAAAAGTTGCAAATAAAATAACTAACTATCCAACAAATTTCATAAAGAAGACAGTTTTTTCTTTAATTAAATAATTTAAGAGAGTTAAAGAGATTTCTTTATAAGTACATTTAATTATATGATATATACCTAGGGATTTATTTTATAACGTTTTCAACAGATTTAACTTTGTAAGTTATATTTTTATAAACTATTTTCTTAGAAATTTATAGACATACACTTTTTACTTCTGAAAAACTGCTCTGTTATGACGAGAACTATTAATAATTCACGTGGTGCAATATTAATAATTAATTGAAAAAATAATAAGTGATTTTGAAAAATACTGGTTTCTAGAATAATAAAGGTAATCAAGTAAAGAAAATAAAACTAAATATTAGTGACTTACATAAACACTTGCATCGTCCGTGGGCAAAACCTGCAACATTAAGAAATGATGCGACCACATAACCTCTGCTTTTTCTTTAAATACACAATTCTACATAAATATAAGTTTTTTTAACCACCAAAAGACAGGTTTAGATAATGAATTAAAAATCTTAAACTAACTTTCATGTTTAAATGTATAAACCAAAGAATCAAAATCATTAAAAAAAGAATAAAGTGACCCTTTTAAAAAGCACGATTTCACATTACAATATAAAATAGATTCTTTGTTATAGTGTAGTATTTTATTGTGAATTGTTTTTTTCTATTAGTTTGTTTACTGCACACCTAATAACAATTTATACATTGTTATAAAAGCACAACAACCAAAACATATTTTCAATTTCTTCCTTACACGATATTCACCTCGACAATGGCATATTTTCATTGACATATTTATGTTATATTTATCATGGCTAAGTAATTTAATCAATGTAAGGCATTACTAAACTCTAGAGCACATGAATTTTTGTGATGGTATATGGAACAAAGGTCTTGTTCCTATACAATATAATATTGTTTAGACGTAAAGATAATACTGTAAAATGATTGGTTATATCCGAGTTGCTTTGACAGAGTGCCTGATGCGAGCGGAGGGTTACAAAAACGCCGGTGGTGTTAGCAGCCGCCGGTGGCTCCACTTCCTATTGTGACTATCCCTTTCTTCCATAATGAAAATTATCCTTATAGAATAATTATCACCATACTTTATGTGACCAAGA
>DWLS01000454.1:0-30350 GCA_018246255.1 Pachliopta kotzebuea | reverse complement strand
TTGCTCATAACTACGTTATGGTAATAATAAGGCACAGCGGTTTCTTACATCTGTACAATCTTAGGTTAGAATTTCTTAATCTGTTTGTTCTAAATTTTTCGCTTGTTGATATAAAACAATTTGTATTTTCTCCATTGTACAATTTAAATTTATATAAATGATTTAAAATGTATAAAATAAATAAAAAATTACACATTAGGTCCTTTAACTCTTACAATAATCTTTAAAAAACTGTATATTTTCGGGCTCTCGAGCTCAGGGTTCGATGAAGCTTTCGCGACCATAATAGAGGCCGAAAGCATCAACTTGAACCAGGGAAAAAAACAGTATATTACGCAGGCTAGGAGATGGCGCTTGCTAATTTATTATCAAGATATTCGTTCTTGTTACAGTAAATTTTTTTCTGTTTAAATAAGTGCTTTTTGATTACTTTTTTAAGCATGGATTTGCTTTCAAACATAAAAGTAAAATTTTTCAATGTAATAAGTATAGAGTTCTTTAAATATTGAATATTTATTGAAGTGATCGGATTTACATGTTTACGATTTCACGCTTCGAAAAAATAGAAACGATGTGGGATCAAAATGAACGACGAAGCGATTTTCAAACCTAACATTTTTCAAATGTTATATACATAAATAAATTCAAATACATTAAAAAATGATAAATAAAATGTCTGTTATTTATTTATGTCATTGAAGGGACAAACAGTCATGCGGCAGGCATAATGATAAACTGTACATGAGTTTATAAATATATTAGTATCAGAGGAATCAGAAACGCGGTGCTAACCCCGAATAAACCTTACTGTATCCAAAGTCTTAAAACTCAGTAGTTTATATTAATCAGCCAATGAACAATCACATCTTATATAATATCTGTTGATACTTTGAAATTCGTCCTGCAACGGACGTGGATGACAAAACTAATTCAAACTGAAAGTGCCTTAAACGTTGTCGAGCGACACGGGCCTTGACATTTGCATGCGCGTGCGCCGCAGCCATTGACCCGTTGCACTCACTCCACCTCACATGTAGGACATCTCGACCGCCATGCTGAGCATTACTGTCCGTTTATACAATACACCATTATTTCTATCTGTTTACGACATTATGCTTTGGCTAAATGACATCGAGTAGTCTCAAAGGCTTCATGATTAGAGTGAAGAATGAGGTGGCAGATGAAAGGAAAATACAGATTTACTAAGCCTTTGTGTTATTAAATATCTTATTTAGGGTCCACAGCAAATTTCTTTAATGAACAACATCTAATTTTTATACTAATTTAACCTATTTCTACGTATTCATCGTAATATATACCATAAATACATGAATAGCAAATTATATAATACCTTAAAATAACTTTTAGAAACTCTAATTATTTCTGGTGCATATATACAACTGCCGACGACAATTCTAATTAAAAAAGTATATGTAAAATATGAAGAATTAATATATTACCTGTTATTACATACAGCAGGAATTTCATTGATTTGGGTTAGAAAGTAACAGGTTTTAAAAGATTAAAAACAATTAGTTCTTCAATAAATTAATTTATACTATTACCGCTAATTGGGGTAAATTGCTTTAAAAATAGTTTTTAACATTTATTATACGTTCATAGCGGTAGTTATGTGACATAATATGTAAGATATAAAGTATTCAGTTCTAGTGCCATAAAATTAAAGCATCTGTAGAGGGCTCGCCTCGGACGGGAATGCTAATAATATGTTAAGAAAATGTATTGGTTCCTATACAGATGCAAATGCATATGGCCGCTTCGATAAAATTCGAAATGTTATTGCTTCGCAGCGCGTCAAGCATTCGACATTGGGAAGGTGCTCCGGTGTTTATTTTTATCTTACGGATCGATTGTACAGATAAGTTGATCGTAAGACAAGTAGCGGCCACCCAGTGGCGCGTGATGCCGTGCCTGCTCCTCCGCTCCCGCCCCGAAGAGCTTGCATTTTATTACATCTTGATATAGATTTATTCGCATATGTCACATAATTGAAAAGCTCGCCCGCGGCATGCGAGAAGCTCGCTCTAGTCTCCATAGGACTCGTTAACTAAATCCAAATTTTGTTTTGCTTTAGTCAAACATAATATCATTACCTAACTCCTATTAGCATTAAGCTCTATTTAGTACTGAGTTGGATTTAATACGTCGACGGATATTTTTATAATAATGAAAACAGGTTTCTCAGATTTTAATATTATAAAACGTCGAGTCGGGGTTAACGTAAATGATTATGGTCCTATTTTAATGAACTAAAATTCTAGTATAAAATGTTGTTGTTGGAATGTTTAAAAAGAAAGTGTTAAGTAATAATATACGTTGCACTACCAATGTACCATTTGTCATATTCCTACATAAATGGATACATATGTGGCGGCACTTATGGCATTGGTAACATTAAGCCCGTTTCAAAACGAGCAACGCCAAGATTTGAGCCAATATTGTATTAAATGTGACCATAATAAATCACATTTCACCTATAAAACGTAAATCAATTTGGACAGAAACACATCTACATTGTTTTTAGAAAATACAATAAAACGCAATATATTCATGAGTTATGTATGTGTTGAATAAAGACTTATCTATCACAAGGATAAGAGATCTTTAAAATATATTCATAACTTTTTTTATGATAAAGATGTCTGATTCTTAATTCTGATTTAAATTTTAAAATCAAAGTAGTTTTATTTTCATCACAATGCCCAATTGCAACGGCATTCGCCTGCAAAAATTTGTAAATTTTTATTTTGTTTTATTATTCTTCTTCTTCATCGTTTTAGTTACTTATAAATATAACGTAAGTTTTTTGCATATTAAAATAATTAATATTATTAAAACTTTAAACATTAATATAAATAACTGAATTATTTTGTATTTTAATTTATTTGAACACTAATCTTTTTATGCTATTTTGTAAAAGAATATAACCGTTTATACATTTTTGTAAAGTTGTAAATATCATGATAATAAGTAACCGTAATTGTAGGAACTCAGTACGACAATCAAGTTCATGACTGAAACCGGTTTCCTTTTATATGTTATTTTATTATCACCAACGTCAAAATAAATCTCTAATAGTTTAGTCTCGAATGCTTACTGCTTTGCAAATTGATCCTTTTAATGAAATGGAATTTGCTGAGTATTGAAAATTTTTTAATATTTTTTCATTACTTAATTTTGTTATTTTCATTTTCAATCAGAGATATTGTACTGGCCTGTTAATCGATATAGATTTATTTGTTCAATGGTTAAATTATTATCGAGGTTTTTATTTATTTATTAAGCTATGAATACAATGTTTGAAGGTTAACTTCAACATAATTTTCTTTTACGTACCTTCAAGTTTAAATAACGAACTTTTCGTTGCCTTTCATTGCCGCAGTGACGCGAAAGTCTCTGCTTCGATTTTCTTCGTTTCTAGGAGCACATATTATGGAGATGGTAGTGGCAGAGGTTTTCGAACCTACCTCATTAGTCTAAATCTCCATATTGTATGTTAAATCTGACGCCATATCAGCATTGTTGTATTTCTTCTGTCAAACAATATATAAGAGCAAGGTTATATTTCAACATCCATGGCTTTTTTCTTACTTAATACGAAATGAAGTTATGTAAACATTAGTTCAGTGTATATTAAACAAAATGTTTACTGTTCATTTAAATTCGAAGAGTTTCTAATATTTTTCGCTAGCCTGTATTTAGATGCAGGCCGAATTCCTAATTGAAAGCTTTACTTACTAGATGTATGGGACACATTCTTTACATAACAGAACGAGAGTATATGGTAAAGTTTATCAAGAAAAACCTGTTGTTATGGTTAAATCACACTAAGTAACGTTAGATATAGGAAAATGTGTAAAATTATTATAACTAAATTATACACAAAACACATTCATTCTAGAACTTCCAGAATTTAAAAAAAGTATAGTCAATGTTTTGTTATAATATTTGCAAACAAGGTTACAAACATACTTTCCAAGGTTTTGTTTTTGAAAAATTATAGTAAAAAATGTAACAGAAATATTTTTAATACATAAAAATATTGCTCAACGCCTTAAAAGGATTATAAACATTAATTTCTAAACATACGGCGTGTTATGAAACGTAAATAAGTTATTAAAATCAAATTGAAATTTACGATATTCATTAAATAAAGATTAAAACTGTTACGATTATACTTACATATCGATGATTTAATACATTCTTAGCGGTAATATAAATAGTTTTATATTCGAAACGTTTCTGTTATATTTATGTTTAGGTGTCTTTAGTGCGGCCCGATGGAATTGTGACATACGTCGGACAATAAAAAGTCAACAATGAATGGTAAAGCTCGCGAGACAGGACCCCCCATATCCCGGCGACCGCTGCTCAAATAAACGCTTTTATGATCTATGATCTGAAACTGATACTTATAATGGCTTCTGTATAAAGAAGCTGCACCAAAATCGAGACGGGTGTTCGGCCCGGCGCGCCGTCGGACATGATAAATAACCTCAAATTGCTTGTAAAAGGTGAAACTTTTATTTCTTCTGTATACACATGTTAATATTTGAATTTAATCCGACATCGACTTATGCAGCCGATGGTTTAAGCGTTTCTCTTCGTACAATATGTAATCTTTATGAACTAACGCTTAAGATTGTTTGGTTTATTGACTAGTCCTAATGTTGTGAGCGAGCGGCGTTGGTGCTGGTTATGAAACGAAAGGCAGTTACTTCTAAATTTTTTTTATTACGTTAAAGTTTTCTGGTATGAAGATATGATTTAATTTTGGGATATACTTATGTTGTACTATAATGTGTTAAATTCATCTATCTCTCCTGTACGAGTTTTTTTTCGCGTGGACTTTAGACAACAATGCTATGATAGCGTTATATTTTATTGGAATCTACCGTAACAATCTAGACGAATCTGAAAACTCTACTATCGTCTAAACTCGACTCATGATAAACAAGAATTCAAAGACCTTCTTGTCATAAAGCAAGTGGTAATCGCGATATCTGTGCTTACCTTTAAATTACTGTTAGAACCAGTACATTTATTAAGATCGAATTGTGTAAAACTATTCAGCGCTAATTGAAATTGAAACAGTATAATCAGAAAATTCTGAAAAGCTTCAGAAAAGCTTTTCTGTATCATTTCTATTTAAAAACGGCTTAACTTTTTGCAGATTTTGTTTAAAAGTACTATGATACAAAAAACAAGAACAATATAATTGTAATTATTCAAAAATTATCTTGTTAATTGTAGTGAGAAATAAGAAATTGGAATTAGTGGTAGTAGGTCTCTGTAACCGATGACGGTTTAAGTAGGTGACCACCACAGATTTTATTGCAGCCGACAAACAGTAGCGTCCAAATATTACTATGTTTGGGTTTAAAGGGCGTTGTGATCTAGGAAAAATATTCTGTTAACAACATTTGACATCTTATGTCTTGAGGCGACGAGCGTAACGTAGTGCTGTGATACTATCTTAAACAGGAAACGTTATGTACAACCGTATCATTTAGCATCATTTGTGCGAGCGAAACGACTCATAGCCTTGTCAATAAAAAAAAACTGTAAAATAAAAATAGAACGGTACCTTAAATGCGTATCAATAAAGAATCATAACGTTTTTATTTGTTATTGTGTAGACGAATGTTTATAATAATATTTCACTGCTAAAACAACATAATAATAGTCACGGCCGTGCGCCGGTGCAGTAAATAAGCAGTCATTCGATTTACATTGATAAATGTCTCCGGCAGCGGCGAGCAGATTTAACCCGAGGGCCCATGCGAAATAATTAAAACTACTTAACATTCAAGCTGAGAGTGCGCGAGCGGTAGCCGGTGGGCAGCTCATTTGCAGGAGGAAGGCCGGCCGGCGCAGCCATTACTCCGCTACCCGATTGATATATTCGCATTGGACATGCGATCGCGACACGTCACTCGCCCCCAATGCCACCGCAATCCGTACCACATAAATAAACAAACCATCCCACCAATAAATACAGCAGCCGCGCTTAACACCGCATCAGACCATAAATTGGGTGCCTCTTTTATTTGCTGCATATCTAGTTGAGGCGAAATTAACTTGTAATTGCGGATGAACCTGTAATGAAACTTCTTAATTAGCCGATCCCACGATACGATAAGAAATGTATTGATTATGAAAACTCTATTGCATCGTATTACACTGTTTGTTTTACTTTAACGCCAAAATCAAAATTGTACACAGTTACTTTTGTGTATCCCATACATTATATTTTTTTTTTATTATAATGACTGACGACGGTGTCGAGGACAGAGCGAAGTGGACAGAAAAAACTAAGAAAGTTGGCCTCTCCGCCATATGCCATCAAGGCTAGGAAGAGAAAGAGTGTAATTAATTTACATATATATATATTATAGAAGTATTTGTGTATGTCGCTGTGAATCAAACTTAATTTTGATGAATTTTGGTAAAGAGATATTTTTAAATATAACATAATACATCATTTTGTTTTGTTTAAATTAAAAATTGAAGTAAGTATAAAAAGGACAGAAAATAAATATTGTGCTGTGAGCTTTTTTCACGCACTTGTTATAAGTAATAAAAGATTGGAAAAAAGTTGAAATGCAAAACTTTTTTAATGTTTATATGCATTATTCACTTTCTTTTATATAAAAAAATATTTAATTCTTCGTTTATTTGTATGGCAGTAACAAATTGCGTGGTCTTTAGAAGTCTTAATTACAGGGAGTGGAGTGACGTGAGATAGTGAACACTAATGACTCCTCGTGCGTTTCATGAAATAATCTCAACACTACGTTGAAAGATGCACTGCGTCGCGATTTTGAGTTATCTCTGTGTACTTATTACTTGGAACGAGGGCCCCGGGCTATGAAATGCATTCGTCGACTGGTACTAGTTTGCTAAGCATCTCAACTTGTACTTTATTATTTTGTAACACGCTAATAATCTGCGCTATCATAATTGAGACTTTTTTTTATCTTTGATGTAACTTTATGATGTTTATTGTAACCTGTTAAGAATAACATGTATTTGTTATTAAAATTCAAGAACATTAAGGTAAAAATTGTATTATTACATAAATAATTAATTATCGGTGTCCCAAAGTAACTGTTTCCTGTCCTGATGGACCTAATCGCCGATCAGTCTTGAACGAAATAATAGATATAGATTGACCTCTTAATTTTCGCAATCATGTAAGAGTACTAGGAAAGGTAGTGCCACTTCCAAGGTTCTGAAACAGGCAGGACGTAATTCGGAGATCTTAGAACTCTCATAACGTACCGAGAGCGATAACACCTATTTTAGGTGCTGCAAGTGAAGCACTCACCACGAATAGAACATAGTACATACGTGAGTGAAGTTACAGATGCTATTTGATAATTATTTTATGTAACTACGTTTGCATGGAATAATGCTATTGATAATTTCAGAATAATATTATATCATTGAGATATTTTTTTCGTAATAAGTCTCATAGTGTTTATAAATTATTATTATGTTGTGAAATATAATTATAATACCACATATGCATGATTTCTTTGTACAAGTTTTTATAACAAGGATATTTCCATATAAAATATCTTATCATATAGTCCTGTTGCTTTCGAACAAATTTAATTTAAATAGATATACTTGCACCCATAAACTAAATGTCTTCATACGGCTGTTATGCTGATTTACGTTGGTATTAATGGCGCTTATTTTATGCGCCATCCAGCTTGATTTACTGTTAAAACAGTTGTTGAAACTCTGTATTAACAAATGCGGGTTAAAATGTAATGTAAACGTTTAATAGCTGACGATGTTTTCTTTAAAAATATCTTTGAAATTTACGTTACATGAATCGTAACGGCCCTGCAATGATTTCTAAAAACATTTTTCATACCAAATGTCATTAATAATTTATGCTATAATTATTCTTATAGTTCTACGATACGCAATTGACACGGTTCTTAATGGATATTTAAAAGAGTATGCGATTTTACACTTACCTAAATGTTCTTCTTTTCTTAGCCATTATCCCATATAATGGTGAGGTTAGCTTTCCTAATCTTTTCCGTTACTTCGCTATCCACGATATCGTCATCTTTCACTCGTCAATTTCGCATATCTCTGGACACTATACTTTTCCACCTCGTCTTGGTTCTGTCTGCGGGTCCTCGGCCGTCGGGAGAAAGTTGCAGTGCCAAGTTGTCGACGTAGTCAGGAGATCTCTGCACTTACTTAAGTATTATATATTATATTAAACTTCGTTGTTTGTTTCGCTTTCAGTAATAACGATTTTCATATTATGTTAAAATCATAAAAATAGTTATGGTAAAAGTAGCACTCGCGGTATAGTACCAGAATATTAATTTTACGACAAGTAATTTACTGTATCGTAGTGGTGTAAGAAGTATGAAAAGCAATAAAGACTTAGCCGGTTCTCGATACTAGATCATGCAGTGTCATGCGGTATACTATAACGCTATTTGATTTACCTTACATTTTTACGTCTCCAATAATAAAGTTTACATGATCATCAATTTCAATTTTACTATCTGCACTCGGCCTCGGGCTGCTGTAAGTGCGGTCGACGTAAATCAGTTTTATTTATTAACTCTTTCGCAATCTCTCAAATTTAGAAACGTTATGCACATACTTTATTACTTCGAAGAACGAGCAAAAAAGTTTTTGTGCAGAATCTTTGTTAACTTTTCATAAAACAATTCGGTAATTTACAAGTTGTATACATATATATACAAATAAAGAAGCTAAATAGAACAAAATTTAAATGGCGTTATAGACGCTATTAGTATAGTTTGCTCCATAAATAATACTTATGTTATCAGAATTTACAAATATGCACTTCTAACAATAATATATCATTATAATAAATAAAAGATTATGGTGTATCTATCAATTCTTTATTAATCAATCTAATATATGATTTATTTTGTACAAGCGTTAATGTTTCTAGTATTACGTATAAAAATCTTATGTCGAGAACTTGAACTATATTTTAATGCCTATAACCTTAATCTGATTACGAAAATAGTACTATACTTATAATGAATTATGTATTTACGTATTAGATTACCTCAAGAAAACATATTCAGCTTTAATTCTTTTTTGAGGTGTATGGATATCCGGTCATACACATTTACATACATATGGAAAAAGGCATTGTGTTATAACGTGTTAACCTCATTTGGATGCGCACAAATTTTTTGCATGCCGTCCGCCCTGGGCAGACAGACCACCCATAACCAAGTATTCACTTATTCATACAGTTAATGAAGTTATGTCAAAACTTGACAAAGTTTAATTAGATTTATTAATGAGCATTTAAAATATGAATTGGTTTCCAAATTTAAGTACCTAAGAGCTGTTAAAATTAGGATAGGTATACTTAAATGTTTACCCAATATTTTTTGGTTTAAAACGATTATAGAACTCGATTTGTTAATTTACTTTTACCAAATTATCCAAAGGATTTTGCACTGAAAAATTACAATCCATATTGTAAAGATGCTCTTAAAATAATAACACAGATTGTTTTAAAGCTGAGTATAAATTTAAAGAACCAAGTAATTATTTACCAAAAATTTACAACAATTGGATACATCCTCATAATTTTTGTTGTTATTTTTGATTAGGTTGTCGATATAAATAACGCATAACATTTGTGTACTAAAGTGTTGAAGCAGTTTATCAGAGTTGAAAATTCTGGCTAAATGAAATACAAAATACGTGCGTTTACTGTCTGCTGCCTAATTCACAATTTTAACAACGAATATTCAAGCAGGAGTGAAGTACCCAAAAACAAGAAAAAAATTTAAAATTGGATAATTTTTAGTACCTGGCCTGTACCTGGATAGGTATTTATTAGATTTTATTTTACAAAAATACGGAACCTATCTTTTGAATCTTCGTTCAAGTAGAAATGGTCTATTTATGTTGCTGCCTCTAACAAAATTATTATATAAATTTGAAGCAAATCAGAAATTTAATTGTCTCATTTATAATCTTTAATTATTGTTAATTTCAATATTTAAGCTAGCTTACATTCTACAAATCACCGCGGCGCTGCTTTAAGTTCCAAAATAACCTTCCATTACCTGTGTATTTTTGTGACCTCTAACATTGGATCGAGTTTTAATGGGTGAGCATTGTTCGACAATGATAATTGTGGGTGGTGGCAAGAGTTTGTTTAAAATTGATTTCGGCGATCGTCGGACAGATATCGGCGTGGAACTATCGTTATTATAGGTTACGTCGGCCGTAAGTTAGCCTTTAGGCTGGATGCTTTTATGCATCTAGCCATTTTATCGTCTTTAATAATAACTTGTATTAAAACGAGGACATTTGAAGCCGGTCCCGATATCGAAATCTCTTATTAATTTAATTCTATGTGTGTCTATAAAAATAGAAATAGTTTATCTTTAGAGATAAAGAACATGTTTGTAAGTAATTCAAATTAATTAACCTATCAAAAAATATGAAGAATGAATAGAACAAAAGTAGTACTATTGTGCAAATATATAATATATATTAGGGACAAAAAGAGCACAATCACAAAAAATTTTAAGTAAATACAAAGTCCCTACCAGCGAAACACGTTTCGTGTCACATATTGTCAATAAGGACCTAAAGTCGTTACCCCATACTTTATGTATAAAGATTATTACGTATCGTCAAAAATACTTTGTAACACTAAACCAGGATTTAAAATGATGTATCAATAACAATAAAGACAAAGACGGTGTAGCAAGTTCGCCTAGAATACTCTGTCTCCCATATTTATGACAAACGTGATCCGTAAACAACTATCATGTCATGACGGTTGTTTGACAAAATGAAGATGGTAATCAAACTATATTCGAAAACCTTTACTAATATCCAAACTGCACTATATGGCAACGAACCATCCAAGATGTTGTTAATAATTATTTTAAAATGTATTATTTCTGGTATGCCTGGTAAAGTTAAAAGTATATTTATGATTTTTATAATACAGAGCTAAAATTTGTTTCTACTATTTATTTAAACTCGTTTTGTTTATTTTATGAAAATATCTTAAAGTACTTACTTTATTTATTTTTCTTGCAAACGTCACACGCTATATATGTTACATACATATTGTATATACATAATTCAATGTGCAGATTAAGTTAAGAACGTAGAAAAATTTATGACAGAGGAATGAGAAGTGCAATTATAAAAATGTATAGTTACTGTTTTCAAAATTGGTTTAAAAATATACCGCAATACGTTATCTTTTATAATAAATATAGTAATTTGAAAATGTTGGTATTACATTTTCAAAAGTAGCCTTACGAATGAAAAAGTTTAAAAGAAATATGGCTACGTAAATAATCAGAATATAATTTTATACCAAAATTTCTTTAGCTTTGAACGGGTTTAAATTTTAAGTACAAGTCTTATGCAAGAGGAGGAAAAAAGAAATATTTATGTTAAACGTATATTGGATAAATAAATGTAAAGTGTCGTTGTAGCATTTTAAAGCTCATTGTTTCAGTACGAAGTAGCGATAAACGGTAGGCAAGGATCGGGCAGCGGTGGTGACAGCGACGCGATGGTAGATAACGACCATCATAAGTCGATATGTCCGCGGCGCTACCACGGTGGTGCGCGTGCGCAAATAACAACAAATCGCGGCTTCATCGCCGAGTTCTACTGCTCACCGCTGAATGTCACAATGCTTATATTTCCAAATTCTTTCATTAAAACGGAATCTATTCGTAATTTAGCCTTGTCCACTAAATATGGATTTTATTTTATTAATAGAAATAAAAGAGAAACTTGTTTTTCGGTATGATTCAGTTTGTTAGGAGTTGTGTACTAAGTTATAAATAGAAACTCAATCATTGAAAGAGGTTAAATTTAATACTTAATAGTCTGTCAGTGAAATTTAGCTTTTTTGCCGCTTCCCGTGTGCTAACTTTGACTTTTTATGTTTCCTTAATCAGAAGAGCTACAGACTATTTAATTCGGATTTCTGGTTTCTTATTTTTACTATGTTCATTTTATACCGAAATGGCATCCGTGTTAAAAGGCTTCCGGTTTAAAGTTACTAGCATTATGGATTATTATTTTGGTTGGCGTATTAGCCTTTTATAGGCTGATGCTATCAGGCAACAGAGACGAAAAATATTGGAAAGTCAATATTAGAACTGATATCTTACAATTTTATGGAAACTATGTTAATAATGGATATATGAAAATATTTTGTGTTTAAGGTATTATTGGTAACACTAGGCAATATCAATGCCCCGTGCAAACTCCTTATGTTTTTACTTACATTTCTTATTATTATTTTACTTATTTTATTGCATTCTTTCACCTTTGGTGTTCTGAGAGATGAGTATACGTAAACGTTGCAATTTTTGTCTATTGTCTAACGTAATATATTTACGTTAGAAATGCATACGTAATTTTTGGTTGGACAAATTCTACAATAAAAAAACAACGTCTTTCAAACTATAACACAGTAATATGTTGGGTATAATACTAATATATGATGGCAGAAATAGACTCTATATAACAATCTAGACATTTGTGACAACAGAGAGTGTCATCAGAAAATACTTAAATCGTTAACGTAAAATATTTATAAAATCAATATATCAATCACCTATTATTGGAATGGAAAAAGAGTGAATAAAACACGCATTTAAAATTAAAATTAACTATAAAGTTCTTGAGAAAATCCTAGTGTAGTCTAAAAATTTATTGAGGACTACCTTATACCGGCAATTACAGTATAAACTTTCGACTTTAATTGAACGATCACGCGCCATTGATGAACGAGTATTTCTGATGAATAAGTGATGCATCAAGCAAACGAGGACGTTGTTCAATATAAATTTATACGCAATTAGTTCTGCTTCTGGTGCAAAATTGGATTTTAATTTATTGGGATCGATCAAACGTAGTAATTTTTTTTATGCCCAGATAATTATGGAACTTTTTACCTTACGCTCATATTTTCTCCTTTAGGTAACAGTTTTATACTATTTATAAAATAAGTGTTATTTTCTTTAGGGAATTCATGATTCAAGAGGAAGAAAATCCATTTGCAGAAGAACCATAATTCAAACTAACAATATAGCGCACAATTACAAGTCACCGCTCTGTAGGTGACGATGATAAATAGGTTTCCTTGAGAGGGGGACACACGCATAGGATTTCACTTTGAGATTACTCTTAGGTTTAAATCATCGTTTTTAACATATTACTTCATGAAATCAGCTTTGTCGTCTATTATAAATTAATTGGTAACAATCTACTCAAACATTATACAATTATAAATATTTTTAAAAAACATTGGAACTTTTAAGTATTATGCATTGTAATGATATCATGTGTATGTCACGTCTATTTATAATTGTTTGTAATGTCCTTTTCAAAAATGAATTTGTCACATCGAATAGTTAAGAGTAAATGTTTGGGCGCATTGTTTTAGGACCGGTTGAGACGGAAACACACCGGTGGGCTGCTACATTACTTATACATGCGCCGACACTTCAGCAATCAGCATTAATCACCACGATATGCTTTCGTGTCGCCCTTGCCCAAGGAACATTGATTTGTTTATTTTCACGCGGAAAATATGGTATGACATTGAGCACCTAGCTTGAGGGCAATGTTGAAATTGTGGTCGTCTCGTTTATCAGAGATAAGTAGACAGGCTAAATGGTTAACAAGATCGCAGTACAATGTATAGGTTTAAAGTATATTGCAAAGTTATATAAAATTATTATGAAAATGAAAAACGGAAATTTTATTTGCAAATTTTATTAGTAAAATTTAACAGAAAGCAATTACAACAATTTTTCTGTCATTTGACATAAAGACTGCTTGATCAGAAAATGGTACTGCTTACTTTGTTTCAAATGTATTCTGTGCGTGTATTTAATTTATTGATATTAAGTTATCAGGCAAATGTTGTACATCGTATGAAACGCCACTTTTCTGTAAATGGGTTAAGATTAGCCGGTTGAAATATTACGGAAACGCTTCAAGTCTAGGATTTTTTAAATTGATAAGAAGGCAGCGTATGCGCGGTACTCTATTGTCCGCGTGTCGACATGCACACAGCACGATGGCTTATCTTCCAAAAGTCGAGGGCCATGTAAAGCAGCTCCGTTTATCTGCGGCGACATGGTGTACGGGAACATCTCGTCCGTCGCGTAATCCCGCCGTGTTTTATTTTCTCGCATTCAGCGCCGATACCTTAATAAAACCCAACAAGATTGAGCAATAAAAAGTAATTTATTTGATTGTAATTTCAAAACACAAAGTGTCTCATTTTGTAATATATATTTTTATCTCTGTGGTTTAGTGTTTCTCGATCGCAGAGCGCGTCCTGTCTCGGCCGCAGATGATTTAATACTACTTACCAATGCCTTTACGATTCTGATCAATTTCTATTACCGCATAAAATCATTATTTCGTAAAATCATAAACTATTATCTAATCCAATTTACTTTGAGGTGCTTTAATAAATGGTTGACTTTCATAATTCATCATTTTTGAAATTACTACGAATATAATACAGATAACAAAATATTAAAAAATTTATTATATTTATGTACATATATATTGTCTACGTTTATTAGTTTTATAGTAGTAAAATTATTACAATAACAATTATCGTTTGACTTTCTAGTTATATTGTATATGGCCTTAATCCGATTGCATTTAGATTACATTATAAAGTAAGCTTTACAACCCGAATAACTTAAAAGGTGTGAGAAGTGATACAACGGTCGGACTGCGGTGCCCTCGCTATATTAGAACCCGCGGAGCACAATACGTGAAACTTCGATATTATCAGAGAACCAATCAATTTGATCCCTCATAAAAAGTTCTCGGTAGACTAGCTCGTATAATGCAGCCGCTGTATCGGGACGTCGATCCGTGGCTCGCTGGTAGCCAGACTTTCCATATATTTTATGTGAAAAGGATATGGGCATTGTTGTTGGACGCCCTGCTGGGCGCGCACCGGGTAAACACTTGAAATTACAAGTCACCTCAAACAGACCTCTCCGAATGTCTCTCAACTGCCGGAAAATGCGCTTCCAATATTACGCTATGACTAAATAAAAATACTCCTACTTGAGATATTTTTAATTTTTTGATTCACATTAATATCGCACAGTTTGAAAGGATCTTATACTTTTTACATAAATATTTAAAGTTTTACAATATCTCATATTAGGTAATTACATTTACTTAACTTTAATAAACTTAACTTAAATTCATAGTAATATATTAAAATATTTTAGTATTTATGTAACATAACATTTGTGCCTTAATTAATATTTCTTTATGTTCACACCTTCCATTTATTGAGTTTCTGCTATCAATACCCATTTAAAAATTTGTCGTTATAGTCAGGTCTTCAGAACGAAATTTGTGAAACAAGTTTCTTAATGTGAGATTATACATTCATCATATAATAATACCACTTTATTTAACCTGGCTTTTAACTACGCTTATTAATTAACTACGACTATGGATTTGCGGCTAGCCGCTTGCCTTGTTAGGTACGGCTTTCTCGGACTATTACCCCCTTTATTCCAAAACCGCCATTATAACCTCATTGCTGTGTACAAACTGTTGATCTATAAAAGCCAAAGTAATATAAACGAGCGTACATTTTTTGTAATACTCTATTATTAAAAAAATAAAAAATCCTCAACCAAAACAATTACCAGAGTACATATAATTTTTTTGAAAAAAATTCTTTTTGACTTTTGATATTACATTAAAAAGCAGCTTCTAAATTGAATAGTAGGACATTTGCCGGTTACAGCAATGAAATAGAAATATTGTTTGATGTGATAGTACATACACATCGTTTTAATAAATAATGTGTACTATTATGTGTATAGTAATGTAAACGTGAACAGAAATTGCAGAGATACTATTTTAACACAGACCATTTTGTAAAAAGCGTGTTATCATACTTTCCTGTTAAGGAGTAATAGGCAAATTTATTTTTATTTGCCGATCCAGAATTAGAGAAATTATTGAAGTAATATGACTTTTTGTATATTACTTAAAAGAATCCAGTAAGTACGCCGAAAGTAACGTATTGGTTTCAGAATATTTAAAAAAAACAATTTATTTGATATGTTCAACTTATACCACAAAGAAAATTAAAAAAAAATTGAACATAGGAAGTCATTATTATTTTAAAATGTGCTTTATTATTATATTTGTGTATAAATAATTCATTTATGTATATCGCTGTGGGAACATTGAGACTTTTTATTTAATAGCTTTAATAAATTTATTTTTTATTACAACAATGACTTAAGTTTTTCATAGTTTTTTACTTTGTTCAAATACGTTTAGTTTTTTTGTGATAATTGTTTACGTCCGAACATAAATTTTATAAGAGTATCTCTGATGCCGTTAGGTACAAAAGTTATGCTCTTTACGATCTATAATAAAGATTTAATTGTATGTTTATAGCGTTTGATGCATTTGATTGTATTCTGTATTCATGTTATTTAAATTCTAATTGAATTTTTTATAATGTATGTGAATCTATAAATAGGAAAATTTAATTAGAAACAATATCAAGAGTAACAGTATACTCGTTACGGATATTAAAAGATAACTATTTAAATTGGTAGAATAAGTTCATGAAGTGAATACCAGTATTTAGCGCAAGTACATATCATTTTTAAAAAGAGTGATGGAATATCGTTAATGATGATATAATTGTTGTTATAATTGTGTCATAGTTAAAACTACTGATGGTGTATCTTCGTAGCCGGTGACGGTACCTACCACTGCCGCTTCTATTTCTGCTGCCAAATAGCAGAGTGTAAACACTATGTTACGGTTTGAAGGAACTCGTTACTTAGTGAAATTACTGTGGTATTGAGACTTCACGTCTTATGTCTCAAGGGAACGAGCGCAATAAGGTGCTCTATATATCCTCTTAACTAGCACCATGTTCTTACGCTTGCCTATCACTTATTATCAGGTAAACACATGGCTTTTATTTCGCCGTGTCATCAAATAAAAAAATAATGTTTATAAAAAATGTTTTATTTAATAGGGAACCCTTTACTCGCAAGGATTGAATCGGGTAAGTTGACCGAGTGCGTCGCGAGATGCGAGGTGTTACTCGGCGAGTATAAATAAAAAAATTGTCTCTGCAGAGAGCGGCCCATAACGTTCATCTCGCTCCGTTTGCAACTACCATTTAACTCCAGTAATAATTAAAAACACATACGTTTTTTTTTTAAATTGATAAATTAATATTATTATTCCAACATTCGAGTTCTATAAGAACGAAATATGTATAATTGTTTCTAAAAATATTCTGCGACATTGATTTTAAAAGATTACCTACTTCCCAAAATTCATTTAAAAATTATTTAACTTTTACGGACTTTTAAATAAATAAGATATAATATCACTCAGTGTATATCATTTTACATCCTAAATGTCACAATTTTTTTTTATTTAACTCACGTTGAACTAATTATGCATTGTATTATTGGAAGGAAATTATCCTGTTGATATTGTCACTTAATAGCGTTGTGATTTTCTTAGACGATGGTATTTTTGTGTTCAAAAGAACAATTACTGTGAGCTTTACATCAATAGACCTCTAATCACAGACATTGTTGGTGATGGCGATAAGTGTGCCCAGGGTATCTGTAATGTGGCAAGGTGAGGGTTCCAAGTGGAATACAATAAAGCTTGCACGATTAGGTCCTCTCCCGGCCCGCGCGCCCCACCGCCACACGCGAGCCCTCCAAATAAAAGTGCTGTGTTGTCGCCCGCGCCAGAATTACGACGCGGTCCTCTTTTATTATCTCGTTTTTTTTTTAATTCAATTTTACGATTAGGCTGTGTACACACCGGCCGAGGAAACTTAGCATAGTAAATTTATTTGTCCACCTGTAGCCGTAATTGTGGATGGCAGGCACATACTGAGAGAAAACCGTCACTTGAGCATCGATTAACGATTTTCTTAAAATTACGCAAGATTAACTCTTGACTTCAATTTTACTAGAGTACGAGTGACAACGGAGCAGAATAATATAACTCGCATATGTTGAATGCCAAGAAGCAGCAATGTTTTTATTAGACTGGTAGCTCATCAAGCAAGAAAACTCTAACACCAAACTTCACAACGTAGGACCCTACAATCGAACAAAAATTCTCTATGTTACAAAACAAACGCTTAGCTATTGCGACATAGAGGAGTTTAAACGTTAAAGTAGTTATGCAATACAGTTCGTAATAGAATAAATGTATAACGGAAAAAGTAAGAGAACGTGTCTTAAAGAATATCAATAGTTTTAATAGTGACAACTTTCAGGAAGTGAATGTAAGGGTTGCTCCTTAATAAATGCCTAGCCAGGACGAAAGAAATCTTACTTTTGAAAGTATAGTTTTTTTATAAACATTATTGAATTGTTTTGATAATAGCAATTATTTAACAAGAAGTTGAATTTAATGAAACTCTGGTAAATTACTGTATTGTTTGTAACTAAAATTCGTTTGTCACAGGTAGGAAAATATAATACCAAAAAAGTGAAAAATTACTAAAAAAATTTAATACCACAATTTTAAAAAGTTCTCAACGATTTGTTCACAGTTTACTTATTTTAAATTAACTCTTCCAAAATTTAATTTTAATAGCGAGAAGACTGCAAGTGTGTTTAAAACAACCCCGGTCTGTACTCCTGCTCATTTACATACAAGCTACGATTTGTGTATTGTTAATTAGAGCAACTCAAACTGGTTCCGAATAATGCAGCCAGCGCCTTGAGGACGGGTTTTCTAGCTTTTCTTATTGTGCCATTATTGTATCGATTGTTATTTAAATAGCAATAGATTACACTTTGCAATCGGGAACATGTTACGATACAATTGAACAAAATTAGCCCTGTTCGATACATGTGTTTTCATTTCATTGGTTTAGTTTCAGACTTATTTATCAATTCAGAATAAATTTCATAATAAATAAATTAATGCACGGATAATAACGACACATAGGCAGAGCACGTACACAAACAAAAGACTTCAACGAGTTAAGTATAAAATATCACTTAAAAAAACAAAATTTTAAGACGATAAACTTATTTATAATAAACATATGAGCGAGATTAAGCCAAAGTTTGATTAAAATTACGAGATTGTTTGATCAGATATACATTCAAGGTTGATTTAAAAGCATCTCTCTAGTCAGAAGAGCAGCGATGATGCAACCCAGAGCGACGGAGACAATGTCGAGAGCGCTCGTAAATTCGTCCTAATACCTACCGCGCGGCGGGTCGTGTCCGCTCCGCGCACTCCACGACACATTTTATTGTCAAAACCCATACAAAGCTGCCTTTCCTGATAACTTTATTGTTATTTACATCACTGAATTATCATTTCGATAGCAGTTGTTTTACATTCATATAATGCTGTGTCAGTACCGGGTCCCGTATCTAAATCGCTTAATTGGAAAGTCTCGAAATAAAAACACGGAAAAAGATATGAATATGCGTATGGGCTTGACCTTTCAATTAAGTTCTCGTGCCGTATGATTCGAAACTACAAGCAATAAATGATAAGTCTGTTTTATTGGTTTACAGTAATACAGTTAATCATTGATTTGCTTTATAAAAGTATAGTTTGTGGTTATTTGTTTGTGAATATTCGTTACATACTTGTAATATATTTATATCGTTGCGAATTTCGATCTACAGATTGATTTCCAAACATTTTGAATAAAAATAATTTAAAGTTTATTTCATAGAAAAATATTGAGTTTTACTCCAAGTACTAATTTGTTTATTTAGTTACATATTTTGTGTAAAATAGAACTTAGAGCTATTCGGTATTATCTTCCAGTCTAGCTTGGTTGATGCATACATATCAACATTAAAATTAAATACATAAAAATAAGGAAATACACATTATATTTACACAAAAATATTCGTGTGTAAATAAACTAAAATTAGATATATATCCTAAAATATACTTTAAAGCAAAAACTCTCTATACTCGCGCTCGGTATTTCCGCAACCAGTCGTATATATATCTGGTTCAGAGAGAGTACCAAAACCTAATATATTGGCGCTATTAAATAGCAATAAAGATAAATCGATTACCTGTTCTGGAGCGTCGAACTGGAATCACAAGGAAATATAGGGGCCCTATTCAATGCATACCCTGCTTCATGAATTTAAACTGTATTTTAGATTAAAAACTGTAACAAAAATCAATGCTCGTGTTTAAACAAAATAATACTGGTGATTTTATTTCAAAATAATCGTTTATTATTTAGATGTAACTTAAAAGAGTTTTGACTGATTTATTTAGACTCATAATATATAAACAACCCCACAGATAATTGGTTTTTAAAGCGTTTATATAACGATCAATTTCTTTTTTTATTTATGTTTAATAATAATAATTTTCTCATTTACATATATTATTGTAAAAACATTGAAGCATCTTTACTTTTTAAATTGTACTTCCAAGTATACCCTTCTCTTATAAAATCGCTTAGCGATTGTAAATTCTTCATTTTAAAACTCCAAAACTTTAAGTGGGTTAACTTTAAGTGAGATTTTATGAATTTTTAACGCAAATAAAGTCATAATAAGCAGTTTTTAAGTTGACTTCATTTTTATTTGCATACAAAATCGAATCTGTGGCACGTGTTGTACTAATACGGAGGAAATGATTGCGCTTAAGATGGTGTACACCGTCTTAAATATCAAAATATTGAGTTTGATTCAAAAGTAATGATCAATACTATATTTAAAGCAATGGATTAAATTAAAGATGTCTTTTTAAATATAAAAGGTTATCATTACTTTCCCGTGTACAAGACGACTAAGGAACACCCTAACGTATATAAAAAAGGTAACAAAGAGTAGCAGTAATTCCAGGAAAAGGGCAGTAGTATCTTTTGTGATAGTTACCACAAAGCGTTTGCGTGATGAAATGCCAAATATCGTTTTTGGTATTACTTACGTCCAGCATTGGACAACAAAAGGCCGAACACACATTAACGATTACAATTTAAAAAAATATTTTGATTTGAGTTAAAAACTTTAAGAAAAATTTTGTTATCCAATAAACAAATAGAGTTGGTAGGTATAAAACTTTGCACTGTATGCGACTTTGCATTTGCAATCTATTTAGACTTGGATATCGCAGCAAAGAGAATAATGTTATCCCGACGCACCTCAGCCCGTGTCACTCGCAAGGGCGTGTCAGAGATAAGTTTACATATTCCACATGCATTATGCAAATTGAAGTTTTATGTTAAGTTGAGGGGGATTAGAGGAAGGGAGAGGACAGGCAGAAGGGTACCATGACATTTCACTCCGCCACTGACGGCTGTCAATCCCGGTCATGACATTAGAGCGATGACCACACCACACTTCTTCGTAGTCCTCTATAAACTATCCGACATTCATTACCTCCTCTTTGTTAACTGAACGCTCCACGAATATTCAGTTACTGTGATGATGAAATTTGACTTTATTAAAAAAAATAACTTTACTGAAGTTTATTCGTACATGTGTAAATTTCACAATTCTTTTTAAACCCAACGGCGGACTTTGAAGAAATTTGCTAGGTTTAATGTGTTTATTTCTGCAAAAATCTGTCGATTACTACCAAATTTGATGACGTAATTTTAGAAAGTTTTTGATTTGTATAAAATACCTATTACAAGTAATATCCGTATACATCGTTTGGACTATAAGACAAGAGAGCATGCAACCAGAACTAATAACTTGACAATTTTGTCCCCGGGTCGCGGAAATTCATTTAAAAAGGTGTGGTTAAATGTAGCACTGATTTAAATTGATCTTTCATGCTAAAGGCGGTATTAATCAGCGGCCTGTCATTTGATTGACAGCAATAATACTGAACTAGATAATAATGTTGAAATAACAAGTTACAATTTGCCATTGTATTTAATAATTTCATTTCGTCACGCAATCTTTACTGGGCTACTGCATTATTGAATTAAAATTTTCATCAACGCAATAAGGAAAATTCTTTTTTGTTGGAAAAATCGTAACCAAGAAGGTTACTAATAAGCTTTGTTTTAACTAAAAGCTAAATTTTAATTAGCAATCTGTATAAATTAACAAAATTTTCATGACTGTTTTGTATATAAAAATAACAGCTTCTTAATATTTGTGAATGTTTATAAATATCAATTCTGTTTCCGTGATATAATCTTAGCAACCGCTTGATAGATTTAGATTGAACGTTCACCCGTGCAGATAACGGATGACATTTTTTATAACTTATTAGGTATAGGTGTTTAAATCTTATACTGTCAAATAAATTGTCTGTCAAATTAATTAGTCTTACTAAACGTACAATTTGTAAGAAAAACTAAAGAAAAGGTTTCCATTGATATTAATGACAATAATTACAAATTTTTGTAAACTAAATATATGTACACGGCACTGCAATTTACTTTCATTATATAACACAAAGAAAACATCGTTTATTTTGAAAAAGTATTATTTACAATGCTTTGTTTTTTCAAGCTTTACTTTTATACTTTTTTTTATTGTAATAATTATTAAATATTTTTTTGTTATTGGATACAGAACTAAGAGCGATAAAAAACAGTCGCGCTGCAGGTGTAGAGGAGCACTGCACCTCGACAAGGGGAGCGGTTCATTCATCAAGCTCCATAAGGCTCTAAACCTAATTCGACACAAGCAACCTCGCAACATCCGCTCTTGCAAAACTAACTTCATTCATAACTCTGGCTAAAGGTGTGTTTACATATTACCCAGTTTATTTTATTTTCTGGCGATAATGTAGATTTACTGTGTGCA
Organism: Pachliopta kotzebuea; assembly: GCA_018246255.1. Lineage (NCBI taxonomy): Eukaryota > Metazoa > Arthropoda > Insecta > Lepidoptera > Papilionidae > Pachliopta > Pachliopta kotzebuea. Next base: position 7,476 of record DWLS01000454.1, on the reverse strand, counting down.
AACTTGTCTGATAATAAGTCTTAGCTGTAAATGGTAGACTTTGGTATATTCTCTGTTGACGGAGAATCTGAAAAGGCGCCATCGTAGTATCCATTTTTACTGCTAGAAGGTAATGTACAAATTTTATTGTATTCCGATTTAAAAGTACTGTATACTGTAGTTAGTGACAGTACTAAAGTTATGAGACTTATGTATAATTCCAAAAGTTCCTTTTGAAGGCGTGTCACCTGCCATCAGGAGAACGTCCTGTTCATCGCATTGTTTTGTCCAAAAAAAGTGCCTATTTCTGTCATCAAGAAATAGTTTACAACTATAGTAATCCAGTTAAAAGGATACCGCTACTAGTGGAATCTGGGATAATGAGAAATTTTGTGTTTCATCGCCTGATTGTTTTGTAATTCTATATAAATATTTTGACTGGCATTCTTTGAGCTGCATGGGAAAGTAAGCATTTCTTACTAATCATATTAATCTTAATGATTTGTGTTACAAAAAACTAGAATTCGATTGGCATATAAATTATTTCATGTTGTACTGTGGTCAAATATTGGAAAAAAACCTATTTTAATAATCTTCTAAAATCTGAGGATTTACTGAGCAAGACGTTCACGTGATGGAAAGTGCTACGCTTGCCCACAATATGGTGCTGATTAAGATGGTATACACAGCTCCACATTGTGCACCATAATTTCGCTTGGATACAGCATCTTTCTAACAAGAACATAGTAATGTTTGCACATTAATTTGGCGCTAGAAACGGTGCGGTAGTATCAATCTAGACAGTCTGCGATAATGAAGATCTACCACCAGTAAACCTGGTTGTTTCGATTATTTTGCAGCATTCATGGTCACAGGTGAACATCGGTGACAAATGTCCTGACCTCATAGTCATCACAGAGTAATTCTTCAGTTATTGTTTGCATTCTGATTGACGTGGAGAGAGTTCACTGCGTTTTAAGGACTTTGGAGATATGTTTATTATTTGATTTTATTTTCTTATTAATACATCCTTCGCTATTGGTGACACCAAACATCTTCTCTATTGATATAAGAATAACCCCGCGAATTACCCTTGGTAGCAAGCAGTGATTTTTCCATTGATTGGTTGACCATCGACACTCATCCAAACATAACATAGGATTGTTAGGTTTTATGTATTTATGAAATAGTTTAACTACTTGGTATGCACTGATCCTAAAGCCGTCGCTGCTCCCACGCAAACTTAAGCGACGGAAAATAATATTTAAGTCGCTGATGACATCAGCTCGGGCCGCGCCCGCTACCGCGTGCAGCCGCAAAAGCGCACACGTTTGTTCATTCACAAAAGTTTATGCTCCTATTAAAACGTTTCATTTAATTACGTATGCCCATCAATTGAGACGAGGTGATAATGATGGTTTGATTAACACAGGTACACGTACAGTACAGGATGTTAATCGAAAAAAAAGGTTGTTCATAAAATATTAGTGGTTTTAAACATTTTAAACACAATTTAAAACTGTGTCAAAATCAGTTTACTGAAGTAATCGTATAAGCTTTCGCAAAAGATTTACTTCTATTAACTTTCGCCAAGAATACAAAAAGCAACTCTGGATTTCAAGTTTCCATACTTACTAACAACGCAGTATAGTATAAAGATATATGTAGAAACTATGTTAGAAAATAATATCACATCACGTATATACCGTACCGTAGTAAGATAATCCAATGGATAAAAGCCCACACGCTTTTCTTAAATCAACGTCAAATTACCACCTCTTAATCTTCTGTGGACTATTCGGTTTCACGCACGTGTTCTCACATACAGCTAACAGACAGACCGACACAAACACTGTCACCTCCACACAAAGATGCTCATATAAATCGGACATTTGAGAAATTTTACATACTATTGTTACTTCTATGTTTCATGGTTATGTCAAATACTTTTATTCGTATATCAAGTAGCGTTTAATGTTTTCAAGGATCTTCGCATTACAATACAGTTTAATGAATTGGATGATATTGCCAATTTTTATAATATCAACTCGAGTCGTCCACTGCTGAATATAGACATTTCTAATCTATTTTCTAAGCAATTAGTCTGATGCCACCTGCATCTTAAGATTGCCTCCACCACCTTCACTAATTCATCGATCCATATGGTTAGTGATGGTCACATGCTTGTTTTGGCTGCATTAGCCGTCTAATCTTCGCGCTACTTCAGCTTACAAATATGTTGGGCAACAATCATCCATCATTGCTCTTTCTCGAATCTTAATCCGTCAACCCGCCTAGAGAAACTTCAAGTATAGCCCTCTATAGCATGTTGAGCGATTTTGAGCTTTTTCAAAAGAGCTATTATTAGAGATCACGGCGTGATGATAGGTACAATGCAAAATGAGGTTGTATTCTAAGTGGAGGTGTTACGTAAAACAGTCGGTGTATTTGCCGCCAATACATCGGTGACATTAAAGTTTTTATAGTCAATAAAACAGACAAGTTTAATGGGATCTCGCGGCTCACCACTATAAGGCGGGTTATAGGTCACTCTGTTACCCATGTGAAACTTCAAATTTGCAATCGTTTATAAACATCCAATTGCGGTAAACAATGAATCAATATTCTAGAACACATTATTTAAGAGAAATTTACAATAAGTTCGTTTGCGGTAATGTTATTACTGTTTTAAAATTATTTCCTTATTTATTTTTCCAAAATAGAAGAAATGATTGCAGGACAGTTCGTGTTATTATTTCTTTGTATTAAAAAATAAATGATAACTTGTACGATTTCTTCATCACCTAATAAACGTTTACTGGTAGACATAGGCATCACCGAACCATTTTCAAGAAACGGTCTTACATTGCTCAAAAGTTTCCCTCTAATTTCAATAGGTCGGTGGTCCTCCTTGAAAAAGGTTTCCAATATCAAGTATATCTTTTTATTCTATTTCTTTTAATTAACTTTTTTTTATATTTTGGAAATCCCTTCTTTTGTACTAAATGTAGCATAAATTATTTAAATTTTCCTGCGAAGATTAGCGCTGTTTATATGAATCTTTTACTCAGTCGAGATGAAACGCCTACTTAGCCTTTAATGCCTTAAGCAACAATCCCGGCAGTTCCATGAAGTTACTATTAGAATTAGAAAGTACATTATGACTGTGAAATATTTATTTATTTGTAGGATTAATTATATTTTTATGAAAGTAACATTTCTTTAATAAGCCGTAAGGAATAATAGTATGAATATATTTTGCTGATATTTTGCTGTGAAACTGCGAAACGAACGAAAGTGTATTTAATAACGTGAAATTTCTTATAATGATTACCTAATATCACATGGTTACTAGTAAGAAAATTTTTATATTAGCTCGATAAATTTAAAAAAAAAATTGTTATATTAAAACATTGATTAGTAGTATAGATAATAGTTGGGTAGACAAAGCGAGTGCGTTGAAGCTGTGACGGGCGTGTACATGATGCCCGGGGGCGAATGTGAATGGGCATTCGAATGGGAAATGCTCCACACACGGCCCATGCCCAGCGCCGTCGCGGTAATACCACTTGAGCACCAGATTCGTTTCGTTTTTGTAACGCCGGCGGCGAAATGACGCCTGGCCTGTTGAAACACAGTACCTACGGCGATATTTATTGTTCTTCTTGATTATTGATTTTATATTAGGACATAACCTTTTCTAAAAACTACAACTAATAATAGAATTCCTAGATTACACAGTAATAGTAATAAAAGTACCGTTTTATTTGATACTGATAAAACTTTTTCTATAATTTGATTTCTGATAATCTTTTGCCCGTCGACATAAGTCGATTGATTTTACAGAACTTCATAATAAATAATTTAAAGTTACCAAACGTTTACGGAGGAGTAAATCTTAAATTTAATTTTTAAAGTTTTTAGTTACACATAATTATGATAGTTTACATCAGCTGTTTTTCCAAGAGATACATATACGTATCATACGACATACGACGATAAGATCATATTTGTATTAAATAAGAAAAAGAAAGGAGATTCAATTAATAATAAATAATGGAAACCGGTAAGGGTCAAGTCATAGTAAGGTTTGATATCTGGCAACACAATGGACGCCGCGCACGCACACGTGCGTCCATTAGACGGGATAAGTGTGGTTAATTCCTGGTTTTCAAGCCTGCGCCTGCGCCTCTGAGTAGGTAACGACAGGCGTGTAAATAGGTAGTAGCAAAAGTGAATAAATAAACTTTATGAATTGAACCATCCACATGTGTCAATATTCCTTCTGCTAATTAGCAAATCTAATGTGATTACTCATGTATAATAATAAAAAAGTGTATTCGAATATTTCATAAAGAAATTGTTGTTTCTGTTTTTGGCCATTATCTCTTGTAGATACAAATAAAGAGTCAGCAATGTCTATTTCTGTCGATGTGTTGTTTATATATATGTACACATCACAATAACAGTAGTTACAACTAACAGCCTAAATGTTTTTCTTCACCATTTTCATCGTGTAGAATAAAATTACCAAGCAATTATAATGAAAGTTAAAGATTAAATTAATTACCAATTTTTCCAAATTCTTCTTATTCATAATCTGTTCGTACAGATTTAAGAACCCTGTAAGAAAATAATTTGGAAATCTTCCCGAATAATTTATTTTATCGAGGTTTTAATAAAAGTAGGTGCTAAACATCTTCATAGTTAATATATCTATAGAGAGATCTTAGTCGATAATAGCATACTAAAGTTAATAATTTAAATATTTATTATAGTTGTAAGTCACAGATAACGTCTGTGTGAAATTTGTCGATATTTCTTCATTATTTCTATTATTTAGCTTGCTTAGTCTATGTATGAGGTTCTTATTCATTTGTGCGTCGCACTCGGCTCGTTAGCAATTGGACATGGCCGTTGCACGAAATATTTCAGCGATTGAAGCGGCGGTAAATTGCGGCCAACAATAGCACGCGTCTGCAGAGCAACGCCACGAGATCCTATTTACTACAAGAGTTTTACGATTTACTCGTTATCTGCAAAATTATGTTTACCGGCACACTATATTGCTGGTTACGAAACAAACGGCTTGCTCTCCACTCGGCGTTGAATCCACATTACAAATTGGACACTAACAATTGTTTGTCGACGGAGATTAAAGTCGTATAGTTTAACTTTGACAGAACATTACTCGGTACTCTACGAAGTGGAAAAAGACGAAGACTGACAGTGATTCCCATAGAACGGACCGCTCGTATTAATTACGAGGCGATGATCCGAGCGGCGGCCGGCGAGCGAGCATCCATCACATCGGGAGATAGCGCGTTATGGACGACTCACAGTTTTGTACTCGTAATTTGTACCACTGTCATCACATTTCAAAGACAAATATAAAGGATTGAGGACCGGAATGACGGGTGTCAGCGGACTCATTCGGATGGTATTTTAAGAGACGTTTTTATTCAACGACCAACAAGAGGTCGATTGATGGCGACAGGTTTCGAGAGCCGTTCGATGACCAGGTAACGTCGTCGCGAGTCCTTTAGTGTCTCCTTCGATGTTCCAAGAATTATCCTTATAGACTCTTCAAGATTCCTGACATCGGTTACATTGAATAGAGGCTTTTGTTATTGTCTTAAAGAGTGCACGTTATTATCTTCGTATTTTTAAGTGGCAACAATAGAGATATTTTACTGGTTTGTGGAAATATATTTATTGAAAAATACATGAAAATCGTTGAGCATGAGAAATGAAAATACTATAAGATAAAGTTAAACTAATACCTTTACTTTGTCTTTCATTATCCTGATTGCATGAAGTCTATTTATAACCCTCGTTGAAGAATTTAATGGATAAATAAAATTAAAGGATTATTGTTTTGAAATAAACAGTTACTTCAGAAACAGGTGCAAATATTTGCATAAACGTTTATTGAAGGAAAGGCGATTATTTTAGAAGATACGCGGTAAACGGTGTTGGCTTGGGTTTGGTTTACACGCGTCGATGGTATCTGCGTCGTGCCTGGCGGCTGTTCGCATGCCTCAAAATTTAATTACGCCACGGATTCGAACTTAACACACGCCACGAGATAAGTATCGCATGCGAAGAACAGTAGCACCGCATCTGCTACTTAATGCGAAATTGATTAATGATCCTAATAAACTTGAATGAAGTAACTTTTTTTATTCTATCGTAAAAGTTTAATAGCAACTCTGTTTACAAGAAAAAATCTATAATTATTTCATCATCCGCACTATTCAAATAGATTGCAGTTGGAATTAAGCCCTGTGGAATTATTACAGCCCATTTTGTGTTTTTATAAGACTTAAGATCTTTTTCGCAATTAAAAAGTTATAGCCATAGTCTCTTATACTTTCCGTGGCAGATAGGACATCTCCTAGAGAGCCAAACACGCTGTAAATACTCTGATTCATCTGAGCACATCAATAAACATGTATTAAAGACATTACTAAGTGTATCAAAAGCATACTTAAACAATTGAGACAAATTAGTTGTGAAATGTATTTGCCTAGTCATTGAATATTAATTAAAGTTAAGAAGAACAGACATAAACAACGATCGCCCGCTGATATATTGTATGTTGCAAATCATTAGTTATATGTAATTTGTACCTACGAGAATATTTTGTGTAATTTATAACAATTTAAAAGTTTGATTAATAATTTCAAAACTTAATTTATTTTATTTTGTAAGATATTATTAACATGCCGTTATTTTTTAAAAAAATTATAGGAAAATTTATACTCAAACTCAAATAAAAGTCGCAGAGTCCTAATCATGCATTATACGTCCAAAGCATAGTCAATTCTTGTTTTGGTTGCCTTCATGATGGGATATAGAGATTAAAATCTTGAGTTCGAGTGAGTTGTTAGAGGTGTGGCCACTGATTCACAAACAAGTATAATTTCTAACAGGAGAAACAATATCAAGCGATATTTCTATTCGAAATTATAACTTAATTGATGCGTAAAGTGATTCATTGGTACTAGTGCTTTGTTATTTGGTTTTTTAATTATAGACGAGCTGTGCTTTCGTCATGCTTTGAGTGTTATATGGCTTTTTGTTTTTAATTTCTTATAAGCTATGGGGACATGGAAGATGTTACAGTGAACATATAAATATTAAAATTAACCGTTGACAATATGAAGGCTCATCAATCACAGGCTGGTATTTCGATACGTACTGGTACGTATAACATATTCATGACCCACTTGCATGTTAAACCGCAGTGTGTTACAATAAATTAAGGTGTCACTTATCGCGCCCGTAATGGCGTTGAAATTATTAAGTAAAAGTAAGGGTTGATACTAATAAGTTACTTAAGTAAATCGATAGTACATTTAAATTAAAATTTTCATATTTAAATTAACTACTGTTGAAGTATATAATATAACCAATAGCCCCCTTACATCTGGATAAAGATACTGTTTTGCCATATGTAAAATTGTTAAATCTACCATAGATACAAGTTTTAGT